>CAJNSZ010000995.1:0-39992 GCA_905329745.1 Rotaria sp. Silwood2 | reverse complement strand
TATATCACTGTCCATACTCGCATATACGTCCAATCTCGCATTCGCCTAGACAATCTCAGATTCGTCTGAAAATTGTACGTCCAATATTTTGTCGGCAAACTCTACATACATGTCGGCAAAACAATTTGTCGGCAAAGTGGTGTCGGCAAAGTGTTACGTCGGCAAAGTTATCTTCGGCAAAGTGATTGCCTCCCTTTATGAGAACTTGTTGCCTACAATACCATATTCTTATTGAAAGAATCGTAAATGTAGAGAGTATATCAAACATTGTGAATTGTTTCTAGTTCAACATTTCTGCAATGAAGAGTTATAGATTTAATTTCTATTAATCATGAAAAAAACTTGTTTTAACTCTTACATAAATCCATATTTATTCTTTATATTTTCAACAAACAATCAAAATAAGTATCATTCTTAAGTCTTGTGTTATTTTATGAATAGTTTTACAATTCTACTAAAATCTCAAACTTTTATAATACTATTTTTTCACCTAAATTTTATAAGCAATTGTTAAACATAATTCCATATATGAACATGACATCTTTAATTGGCATAGCTATGATTCCATAGAGGTATATTTTTATCTTTGTAATTATCACGAGCTATGACGTACGTGACTCTGTCAGAGCCTTTTCATCATAATTAGTTACATAGATTTAGTTCGTCTTGAATGTAGATACAACAAGAACTTTTATCTGTTGATTATTTTCACTCCATGTCAAATTGATGCTATCTGCTGTCACTGAAAGAAATAAACCAAGTATGATATAGATGAAAAACAAAGAAAAACTAAATTAAGTACCAGGTACTTAAAATTATCTCAAGTATTAATTGTAATTAAAAAGTAATTTAACTACAGAATAAATATAACATGCTTCTTTATTCTTCAAATTTTTTCTTCTGGACTGTTGACCAATTTAATTTCCGTTCATAGGCTATTAACAAAAGTACTCTCAAAAACTAGTTAATGATCTCTTGTGTCTTTAAGATGAAGAATTCATATTTCCTTTAAAAGTTTACCTAATTCTCTAAACGTCCTTCTATTATGTCATTCTTTTCCTCTTATACGAATATATTATTTAATATCTTGTTAAAAATTTACTAGATATGTATGATTTTGAAGAATTCTTTGCAATTCTTTATTTCAATTCTGGTTACATATATATTTTTGTGTTCTCAATTAAATTTATTATAATTATTCTCACTTTGAAAGAAGTTTTTTTCTCTCTCAACTAACAGTACAATGTAATTTTCTTTTGCGTGTATCACTTGCATGTATATTTCAATTTTGTTTATATTTGTCATTTAGTTAATATCGTGAGTTTGTTATTGTATATAAATATATAAAAAAACATCCAATAATTAACATCTTAATTCTTTTTAATTAACATAATGGCAAGATTTTTTCTCATGATATTTTATAATATCGTTCAAATCTTTGATAAAAAAAGAACAGAGGATTTATTTCTATACATACAATATTAAAGATTTTCTAATTCAAAAGATAAATCTTGTTCATCATAAACTTGACAGACAAAAAAAGAACGTTAATCTGTGCGGACATTTAATTAAATATTGTCATTTAATTTTCATCATTTTAATTCATGTAATGTGTCATTATGACCAAATTCAACCATGGAATGTAGTTCGTTTGGTTTTTTCGGGGACTCATTAACATAATTAAGAGACTTCCGAAGAGTATTCTTTGTTGAATATTTCATTCCGATTCTAGTATTTTTATTGATTATGGTTTGTTTTTCGTTGTTCTCATTTTTTTCTTCTAATTTTTGAGGAACTTGTTGTAGATTATTCGTTTCATTATTATTGTAATTAGTATTACTATAGATATCCAAATTCCTCTTGAATAATCGATTTGATTTAGGTAAAAAATTTTCAATAAATAGTTGTTGAAATTTTCGACGAAATGATTTTGAAAGAAATACGAAAAAAATAAAATTCGTACCATAATGCATGTTACGTATTGTACGAAGTACATGATCAATATAATGCATTTTTAATAAATAAATTGAAGAATTTAATCTTTCTGGACGCATACGTTTTATATAAACATTATAAGACCAAAATAATCGATAAGGTAAAGTTAATATTAAATAAGTTAATGCAACACTAACAAGCATAATTGTAATTGTTCGATCTCGTGAGTAATGTCTTTTTTGTACAGTACCTTTAAGGGTTGTAAGAATTTGTGAAGGTTTTGATTTAATGGTACGTATTGGTAAATCAGTTGATGTTGCTTGATCTTTTTGAGTTCTTATTAATGATAATTGAGAAGATTTTACTATATCAGATTGTGTATTTTGAGTGTCTCCATTTTGTTTATCTGATGAACTATTATATCTATACAAAATAAGTTCTTGTAAACAATGTAATGGTTCTCGTTTTTTTTTAATTGGTATTAGAGATTGTCTTGTATTTGTTGATATAGTCATAACATTTTGCCGTTGTCTTAATGCTATGATAATCATTATATTCATTGCCGCAACAAATGTTAATGGTAAGACATGTAAAAAACAAGATAAGATTATTCCAATAATATCATAAGCATACTCATGGTTTGCACTATAATAACAACGTTTCCAAATAATAGCATATGTACGAGTGACTTTTTGTTTTAAATCGAAAACATGGTGATTTGTTGATATAATTGGTCGAAGTTCATGCATAAATATTGGATAAAAACAACATAATATACCTATTAATGTAATAATAGCAATACTACGAAATGCTTGTAAATGTTGACGGTATTTTATATTGCGTGTTAAACAATAACAACAATTAAGAAAAGAACAAATCGATGACATTCGTGATGAAGGTGTTGATAATGAAATATATGATTTAGGTGGATGTTTTTTCTGTTTACGATCATTTTCATAAACATTATTTTTCATAGGTCCAGATGATGCTGTCGATACAAGAGATGACACATGAAAAAAATAGGACGATGGACGACATACAGAATACCAACGATTGAATGATATAGCGCACATATACCAAGCACTAAGTGCAGCAAATAATTGATCAGGACACATCAATGCTTTACTAAAAGGCAAAAAAGAAAAACAAATAATCATAATTAGAATTTTCTGAAAAAGATAAAAAAAACTACAACAAACCATAAAAAATTTGATTTATCCCGAAAATAACCACGTTCAGGTGTTCTATTAAAACAATTATCAAGCCAAAATATAAATACTGGTATTAATAAATTAAGTGTATCCGATATGTTGAGCATGATTGTATAAAATGATACAGGTAATTTAACAATATTACAATTTATTAAAATATATATAGTAAGAAAATTACCAATGACACCGAATAAAATCTAGAAAATTTTTTTTTTTCTATTAAAAAGATTTCGAAAAAAAATTAAAGAACAATTTACCAAAATTGGATTTAATATAAGGACAAACCAAAGAGATATTATTGAAAGAAGACGATAAGAATTGGCGTCATTTACTGATGAAGGTAATGATGAAACAAAAGACAATGACGATGAAAATAGTGTTCCCGAAAATGGAGACGATAAACTTGAACTTGATGTATTATATGTTGTCTGATTATCCGATATTTTAGACAGTAATTGTTGAAACATAACTGATAGATGTTGTAAACCCCCGGAATAACTCATATTATTATTCATATTATTTTCCGTATGGTCATTAAGATAGTCATAAGTTGGAAATAAACTTTCATTATTTCCTGGTACTTTATTGGCAAGATTTAACATAAAATTATTGACTAATTCCGTATTGTATTCAGGAATAATCATTTTTATTTCTAAAATATTTAATTAAATAATCAAATCTAAAAAATAACAGATTAGTTTATATTAAATATATATAATCTTACATTTTTTTATTCTACTTTTCTTGAATACTAAATAGAAACTTTTATTTTCTCAGTGTTGATTTTTCTCTTAATATATATAGGAACAGAAAATAATTGAAAAACTAGTAAATGTATCTCTTGGTTGATCGCACATAAACATAGTGTATGGTAAGTTTAGGAAATCTTTCGATGAAAAGAATAGGACACAATATAGAGAAGTTTAACTTATTTCCGTTTTCTTTTGCAGACATAATAAATTAGAAAGACAGAAAAAGAATTAAAAAATTTCAGTCAAAATGCACGATCCAACAGTAAAACTATACTGTCTATATCAGTATCAAACTAGTATGACAACATAAATGTATATAATCCCTTTAATTAACATAATAAGAAGTCATTACAACAACGATTAAATAGGGAGAAAATGGCAGTCTATGTCGTGGAAGAAAAGTGTCCTTCCATGGGAATAAAAAAAACCAAAATCACGAAGAAGTTAAAAAAAACTAAGGATTAAAAATGATCGTTGCGTGTTTCTTTAGTAATATTATGCCTCTGTGCATCATGCTTTTGACAATGCTGAAATCAACAGGACTTTCGAAGATAATGTATTATTAGTTTATTCACCTACATGCGCGTGAATTTCTTCAAAGAATTGCAACAGAATAACAAAAAAAGAAATATGATATAAAGAAATATTTGATATTAAAACAAAGAGCATTATATAATATATACGATGAAGAAAAGTAAAACTATTCTTAACTGATAGATGACAGATGATGAATGAAAGAGTTATTATTGTGAAAAGTTTTTTTTATCTCTGAATGCCATTCTAACGATTAGTTGACATGCACCTTTTCTAGACAGTTTTTACAAAGAATAATTATCTCTTCATTCACTCCTAGTAAGGAAGCAGAGTGTGCTAGTTTTTCTTCTTTTTGTTTTTTACTAATGTCTTTTTTTCTATTTTCTTGTTCTTTTAATTTCAAGTTCTATTAGTATTGTCTGCTTTGACATATGGTGAATGAGAAAAAGAAAAAGAGAAAGAAATTAGCACAAAACACCGTATTACTTGTTGATAGAAAACAAGCGATAATTTTTTTTTTTTTGATGTATTGGATTAAAGCTTTTATTTAGATTAATAACATGTCCGAAATAATATTGCGCAATAAGGAAATGTGTTTATTTTTCGATAATACAACGATGTGTAATATCTATCCTATCGGCATTTTTCTTTGAATCATTCGAGCTGTAGTGATTTATTTTGATTTTTAAGCTCAAATCTAACTAGGCATACTAAGATTGATGCACAAAAATAGTAACTACGTTTTATGGCATAATAAATTATGCTGAAATATTTTTTTCCGTTATCATTTTTCTTTGATGTATAATTTATATACTGCTTACATAAACAACAACTCCACAAAATATTAAAAAACTCAATTCGTGTAATATTATTTTATACTTAGAATGACACGCAAATAAATGATGGAAGAGAGATATTAAAAACTGAATTATTCATTATTTTTTTTCTTAATATATAACTCGGTTGTATATTTTTTCTCTCTCTCTCTCTCTAGTTTCCGGACGTAAATGACATTGTCAGAAGGAGAAAATCAGTTTATGAATGTGTGCACTCAGAACACTCGATAATAGAACATAAGAAAAGAATATTTTGCTCCATCTTATGTTGTTATCATTCCATTGAAGTTAACTTCGTTTGCGTGTACTCTATTTTTGCTCGGAGATTCTATGTTTGCATGTATGATGAGTTCTTTGAATTATTACTTCAATGTATTGTATTATTTGACACCTTATGATAATTTAATTTTTTGATGATAAAGACAAGCAAAAGCAACCAATAAATAATATAAAAGAAAAAACAATAATGTAAAATCGAATCAACATGAAGAAACAAAAAAACACAGTTGAGTATGTATATATAGTGTTCGTTGCTAATCATATTAGTATGAATTAGATTCAATGTTTTTCACGTGAAACGAGACTTGCTCGACTATTTTGACTGCTTTGACGGGATACAGATTGAAATTTATCTTTCTTTTTAGGATCAGGACTTTTGCCACCGTTGAAACATCTATTAAGAGCATACATGGCTACAGAAAATATGACAGCATTAATAACCAAGTAAAGAACCCAATAGAGTGCTAATATAATTGCCAAATTTTCTCCATCACATACTTCAGTTGATGTTGATGCTGTAGTGGTCGACATACTAGAATAGATAAGCAATAAAATACAATGAATGAAGTAATATTTGACATGCACACAAACTTTATTTTTTCTTCTTTTTAACTTGATTCGTATGGCTTTGTGAGTGTGCGCAGAAATTTTCTTAGTTTTTTTTTCCATTTTTTGTATTGATTGCAAAACAAGCAAAATGCCCATGAGAGGCACTGACTCAAACGCTTTTATTTTCGAGTGCACTTTGAATATTTCAAAGAATCAACATTACTTTTTGATGCTCTGTGTAAAATGAAAACGATTTGACTGAATGAAAAGAAAAAAAATGAAAGGAATGAAAAACTAATAAACATAATGGTGTGTGACCAGATCTGAAACGCACCAAAGCAAAAAAACAGATGTGTTTTGTCGAATGTTTTGCACATCTTGAACTTTTGTTTTTTCATTATTCTATAACTGTTAATGGTAGATAAAGATAAATAAATTCATTGTAGACCAACGTGAATACTTGTTGTCGGACAACAATCGATATATAAAGTAGATTTAAGAACGGAAACAGAACATGATTTGATATTTATATATAGAATAGAGCAACAAAACGGAAATAATCATTTTCTACATATATAATAGATCATTGCATATATCAGAGCAAGCTGCCATTTAAAACCGAAATAATAGAGTCGATTGAGATTATTCAGTGTATTAAAAGATAGAAAAGAAAAATAATTGTTTTTCTTTTGTTGAGTGCATGCTTCTATGTCTCATATTCAGTGAAGGATACTGTTGAAGCTGAACAATGTTACTCATCTGATTATTTTCTACTTTTTATTAAACAGCTATTCTTTTTTAATTGTTTGATGAAATAAAATAGACCGACAAGTTCAAATTTTAATGAAAGGATATATTTACATTTTTTGAGTATTTTTTAACAACCATTAAAAAAAAGACGAAGATATTTTATTGTTATTTAATGAAAAATAAGAAGATCATATCTATTCATTTCATAATAGTCGAAGACATTATTTTTAGACTGAAACTCATGTAACTTCAAGTGCATATCATATTAAAATATAATGATTCATAAATAATAGTTGCTTCATTAATATCAAATAGAACCTTCTATATCTTTAAAATAATATGTCAACATAATTGTCTGAATAAAATTCAATTATTCCATGAAAAATTCACACAATCCTGTTGTAAAATTATAGGAGAAAAATTATGCATTATTTTATGAGCATGTTAAATATTTAATATAGAGTATTTTTGAATAATTATATTAACCTAAATGACGAAGATTATCTCGGCAACAGGTGATGCAAATGTCTTTGCACAGAGGTCAATTCATTTTTCATTGGGTAAAACATGTGTGAACCAATTTGAAAGTACTTTCTAATTGTACGTTCAAGAAAGTTCTATTATGTTTCATCTTTCAATAATAAACACGTCATTAAGCGTTTGGGAACGGGTGATCCCGTATGAGATCATACAGGTTTTCTAGAATTTGGAACCACACAGATTCATATGTATTATCAGTTTTCGTGAAAGTATTTATCAGGAACTTTTTTGGTGTAATTCGGATTGTAGATTATTTTATTCTGATAATCAATAATACATAATAAATATAATACAACTGACTTGTACCGAAAAATTCTCTAAACTCTCAAATTTTTGTCAGAAGCGTTTCTGTCTTTATAGGAACATGTTAGGTGATGTTATGCGTATAAAAGATATGAGCATGTTCAATGTAATGTTTGTTCATGTGTTGTACCTTGTTTTGAACTGTATCACACTTTGAAAAGCTTCTCAGCACGCTTATTTATTAAAGGTTTTTATAAAATAGAAATATAGATTGATTTATGATCAGAGATGCAGAAAAAAAGAAATTTTATTTTGTTCCGAAAACTTCACCACCAATAGATTAAATAACACTAAAATGTAGTTTATATAAGGAAACAAATATTACAAAAAACACTAATCCCCGCAGTATTTTGCAATTTCTTTCAGTGCATTTCATGAGATGACGCTTATCTTTTCTCTATCAGATTATCTTCTCTATTCTTGACAAATTATGCGGAAAATACTATGGAGTTATTTGAGATAATATTGAGAAAACTTACTCTCGGTCCGCTAGCGATTTTCAAATTTATGTTTGTATTGTTGTGCTCATTATTTGATTTTGTTGTTTCTAGCCATTGACTCGGAAATATTGATAGAGTGAATATTTCGGATCATGCATAGACATCATCTCAAGTGGCTTTATTAAAAATGGCTCCATTCGCATCCAGAAAGTATTTATCAACTCATGATTGTTTTCACATTCAGTTTTGACCTTATTGTCTTACACCATTCTCTTTCTGATTGCCGATCACATGATGTAAAACGATGCTGTATGGTTTTCTATAAAGTTTGTAGAAATTTGAGCGGCACATCAAAACAAAAAAAGAGCAACAATATACAATCAATCGCATTGGGCAGAATTTAAAAAACACTTAGAGTCTTTTTTTTCGTGCCCACTGCTGTCAGCTGTTTTTACAGATCACATTTTAGTGCTGTTTAAAGACGTAGTCTCAACTTAACGACAAGATATGGTAAAACTTTGAAAGAGCTTTCGACATAGATCTGTACAGGTAAATACTTTCAAGGTAAAATGGCTTTTGCATAATCATTTTAGTTAAAGACTAGTGTCTACAAATCAGAGACAAAGGTAAAATATCCCTCTAGAAAAGTGAATATACTATCTTCTTATGAAGCATAACAATGTTATTAAGTTGATTGAATATCATCAGAAATCTTCTTTAGTTTAAAAGTTATATGAATGAGACATCATCAGTACTCAAAACTTTTGCTTCTTTTTATTCTATAATGATGATAAGATAAATATACAAATTTCATCTTCAAAATCATAGTTTATTTGTGTCAAGAAAAATATACTAGCTACCTTTTTTCTTATCATGATATGTCAATATTATGATTCTTTTTTCCGAATATCAAAAAGTATATATCAATATACAGTTAATCTTATTTGACATCGTCTAAAGTGATGAAATTGACTTTAAAAAAAGTGAAATAGTTGAATCTACAGTTTCGTAGAATACAATGTTGGCTACAATTATTATTATTACTTCTATAGCTATTACTAAAGTTCATATTCAATAAAGTATGTCAATTAACTCTTTTCTGATATTCTTGAATCTTATTATCTTGTGGGTGCTTCTAAAACGGAAAATCATCTATGCGTTAATTTGTCAGCAAATGATCGTCTTGTGTTTACTGAACAAGTAAATTATAGTTCGAAATGCATGTGGTTTGTCTTATAGTCAAGTTGATTTATGGTAGATTATAACAGAAGCAGAGTATAACTTATTTTTTTAATTAAATTTTTCACATGAATAGACAGATTATAATGGTTTTTATTCCGATGAAAAAGATGAAACTGATTGGTTTCAAGGCTGCAATATTCATTATTCAGAAAACTTTATCAATACATATCAACATAAGTCTGATGAATAACATTTATTGATAGTTTAATTATCTATATAAATCATTATTTATCATCATGTGTTTTCACAGTTGTTATTTTACCACTTTAGTTGTTCAAATGAAGAGACTCCTAGCTTTTTATACTGTTAGCATTTTAAATAACACAAATCTTAAAGACAAAACAAAAAATCGACAAATGTTTTTTTTCTGAGGAGTTTGATAACATCAGTAACTCACAATCATTGAGAATATTAACAGTCATATATTCATCTCAAAGAGTATCTTCTGCATTAATTCAAAATCTGTTTAAAGTATAAAAGCATTATTTTTTGTACATATACCATGGAAACAATTCTCTTATTATCAATATAATTTTTTCTTTGAACGAAAAATATTCTATTCTATCATATAAATATTTACAGTAATCATTTTGTATCATACTGAATTATTAATTACGATAGTTCCCATTATAAAGAACAGGCAAAACTCAAGAAGAAGAAGAATATGAATCATTATCAATATCGAACATGGTCAACATTTAATAGTATTAAGACACTTTTTGGCTATAGGTATGTTTTAAATAATCAATCTTTTCTTGTAAAGAAAAATTATTTATCAATTTAAGAAATCGACAGTATCAATCCGTATCACAAATCGAACTTGAAGAATCGAAATGTTCGACTGATGGAAATACATCATGTATGGAAGATCAAACATTAATAAATAATGACAAATCATCATTAGTCGATCATATTAATAATGTAAGTATAAAACAAATTGATGAAATTCTACCACTTATGACTGAAAAATCGTTTAATCTAAAAATAATTGTACCAATTGTAAGTCATTCGAACATTTTCTTATATTTATTACGCTATTTTTTTTGTATATTTTTATTTAGAGTACATACACAAATGATACTCGTCCAGATGTAGATTTACTTGAATGTTAATCTCCTATATAAAAATTCTGTTAACATATGCCACAAATTAGAACTTCTTTGACAAATATAAAAGAGTAAATTAAATAACACATTTGATATACTTTTATGAATGAATCATTGAAAAAAAAATACCTAAAGAAAACTAATAAAAAACAAAAAGATTTCCATTAATAGATGTATCAAAGTTATACAAAACATATTTTGTTTTTATAAATACAATTATAGTATATATTACTTACATATGTATTCCAGGAAAAAAGTAACTACTCCCCACTTCACTTCATGCTGTGCTACTATTCTTTGTGATATTAAACTCATATTTTGAATGCATGCATGTGACAACAAATCCTGATCGCCAACACCAATTTGCCTTCCATCAGTTCACATGACTTCTTTGTCTGTTGAAAAATATATTCAGTGGAAATATGAACTCAAAAAGTTACTGTTTGTTATTTTTCTATTCCACAACATACTACTATTCTTTTCTAGCGTTAAAGGCAATCTTATATGTCTACTTGATTATCACCAAAGACTGTGATCATAGTTAATATCTGAGTAATTAGTGCTTCCTAACTTATTGCAAACCGTGTCATAGGATTAACTAGATTTCGTTTCAGTGCTGTATCTCTAAAACTTTCAGATCAGACAAATCGCCCCATGAAAACTTTCAAATGAGCTCGTCACAATCGTTGTGGAAAAGATTCATCAGAGGGAAGAACAGCAGAGACTTTCGTCTTGAAGTGTCATAAAGTCGTTTGAAGCCTTGAAATCCGTTGTTTCTTCCTCGACTAGATTGTTCGTTTACGGACTACTTTCATTCTGTCTATATATAGGAGTGTTGACAGACAGTTCAGTTCAGCTGTGTTGCAACACAAGTACGTGTAAATTGGACTAAAAACATTGCACAAATCATTAAGTGCCAAAATGGAGCGACATCAAAGTAATTAAGTAGGTAAGAAGCTTAATTGTTCAATATAGTGTTAGACGCACAAATAAATTTATCTCGTCACACATGTAAAATGTAAAAATTTGAGACATGTGACAATTCAAATCGAGTTTTTTTATCGTTACGAAAGAGAGTCAAGCAATTATGTCAACTCGAAGATGTTAGAGCATCTTAGCACTAAACATGTTAAACATACATTGACCAGTAAGTTCGTAAATATTGTTCACGTCTCACAAAGAAGCCATCCAATCAGGTAAAATATTTACCTTCATAAAAAGACTTTTATACACAAACTTAAAACTTACAATAAACCTACCACAAACAGAAGCAGCTTTATCTGAAAACCTTCATGAATATCCATAATGGCTCATAGATATTTCAAGCATCGCATAACACGAACAATATTTTTTTTACAAACAGGATTAAAATCGTTTGCTCTTCAATGAGTTCAAATAAAAGTTTTTCTGATGTTTTTAAAAATTCTTCCTCAATCGTAAATTGAAGTTTGCCTTACACGCACACTCATTCCTTCGTCCACACAGATGTATACCCAAAAGATCTCCGACGGATCGAAGAGAGATCTACTAAGAGGTTTATACTAAATACTCAGCCTTTTAGAATTATATCGCAGAGCTTTAGGCATATTAAGAAACAGAAAACGCCATCTGATTTGGCAGGTCGAAATCTACTTGAACCGAGAGGATAGACTTTGAACCAAGTTCTTAGACGAATTCAACAGAAGAATACTCGAATACTGATCTAATTTCACAAACATTAATTCTAGTACATCCTGTGAATAATATTGCTTCGTACCTTGAGATAGGCCGTACAGCAGATTCTGTGTTGTACCAAAAACGACATATGATACACCAAAGAAAATGGTATTTTATAAAGTCGAATACGCAGATTTGGAAAAATCTTCAAAATGCAGCGTTTCATTTTTAGTTCATACTGGCTTTAACTATAATAAGTGAATATTCACTGGAATAGATCAGCAAACCTATTTCTTTAAGAAAATGCAAAACGTTAGTCATTGTGATCTTCTTGCCAGCTCGTCAAAAAAACTCTTAAAATTTGATCATTGGCTCAATCTTTTTTGTTCTTTCCGCCAAAGGCCTCAGAAAGTCAGAATTGCTGTCTTACTTTTTGTACAACATTTAGCCAACTAGAATTTGAAAAATTTTACTCAGTGGTCTATCGACATATTGATGCTGCTAAGGAAAAAATGTTGGAGAAACTGAGCCGAGGATCAAATTTTCAGATTTTTCTACGAGTAGATGAGGAGATCACGAAGACTAACTTTCCATATTTTCGTACAAAAAAAAAAAAGATTTTTTGATGGACCGCAATGAGTGTGCTCCCTCATTATAGGCAAAGACAGTGTGAATAAAAAATCAAGTGATGCACCTTGAAGAGCGTTCCAAATAGGTGTATTCAGTTGTGTAAAATATCATTCTCTTTGGCGTATCAGATGCCGTTTTGGTTATGGCAAACTATTTCACATACAGCTCATATTGATTTATCGAGCAATATTATAGACAAGATGTATCAAAACGGTTCCTTCTATTTTACGAAACTCAGGTGTTGATGCAGATCTCAAGTCTGTTGTCATATTCTGAGTTTTAATAGACATTCAAGTACTATTCATGGCTTAGTACGGTGATTTTACCAGACTATACTGACTGAAAAAGTGGTACTTCTTCAAGAAGATGTGACTACAATTGATATTAAAAGGATTTTCAAAAGTTTTCAAAAAGTTACATATTGCAGAGCAATCTATGAAACAATTTTCGAAGAAGTTTCTTTTGGAACTCTCGGCCCATGTCGTCGAAAAATTCGAAGTGCTCTGAGAAACAAAATTTGACTGAATTGATCGGCTACCCATTTTCATTGCCGATCTTTTGATCGAGTCGAAGTAAATATCACGCGCCTATAGGTGCTTTTAAGAGCGAAGTGAAGTGAAATGAGCCGTGATACTTGATGTTAAAAATTTTGAAACGTGGATGAAATTTACGGGATGTCGGGGTTGGTAACATACTCTATCATGGAAACATTAAAGCGATTCTATCCTCCTCGTCTATATTGGTATCGAAAGTGAATTCAAATACGACGAAGTATGCAGGATGAAAACTCTCATTCTATATATGAGAGATGCTTTTCTGAAGGGTGATTGAATTCTGACTTGATGTGTCGGAAGGTCTTTGTCACATGCACTTGTTCAAGAAAAACTGGACTACCGTCTGACCATAGTAATGTCAATTGATCAATTCAATGCTGCATGATTCAGTGTAAAAAGTTATTGTGATTACCATGACTAATAGCCATCGTCTCAAACGACATTCACTAATCTGAAAGATCCTCCTTCATTTCAAATGAAGGTTGCATTAATAATAAAATCAGATACATGAAACCTTATAGAAAAGGAAATCCTCTCAACTTGCACGTAGCACAAAATTTTCGCTGCAGGAGTTGATCGACGAAACTTATTCAGCCAGACCTTCTGGCATACCGTTGTACATGCTTCATTTTCTGCTAACCCGCCATTCACTGCCATTTAATGCTGCCACTCAAGAAAAATATACTTCTAGACACTGCTTCATCCTATGAATCGTAAAAATTGTGTTGAATAACTTTCCTCAAAGAAAATAAATATTGTTCTATTGTTGTTAATAGTACCTTTTCACATTGAGTGGTCGTCAGAAGCTTTTGAAAAGCATTCACAACATTATTCAGCATCTACTGTTTTTGTTTTTAATGGATTCAGTCGATGGTGAAGACGAAACAAGTAAACGCTGGTAAGCAAAGGTTATTGGAAATGGGGTGTCATTTTCATGCATTTATTATTGCTTCTCCTATGACTGAATGAAAACAAAAATCATTGAAGTGTTTTTCGTCGTATCATAGGAAGCGTAAGAACAAATTTCGAGGAAGACGTCTATAAAAGACAAACTTTTCGAATAGGCAGCATTTATCGAACCAATACGATGCATCGATTTCTGAATACTGTGGCAGTAGCAATGTAAGTAACTATGTCATCGAGACTTATACTAATTAATTGATACCAATTATATTCTAGATTTCTCCTTGCCGTTGTTAGAGGTTAGTAAAACAGACTTTATTGAGCTGTTTAAACGAGAATCCAACATCAATGCATGATATTCATATTGTCTATTCTTTCTCTTTCTTTGTTGGAAAATTATATTGTCTTGTTAACAAAGATATGCTCTGGATGTTAGTTAGTTTTCGAGAGCTGAACACTAAGCTTCTTTCAGACATTCTCTTCAGTTACAAACACTAGTGATTTAAGATAGCCAGCGAATAGTCAGAAAGTCAAACATTACTGTGAATCTCATGATCTTGTACAACGTGCTTTTCAGATATATGTATCTCCAATTTTGGACAGGGATTTGATCTTTTCTTCAAATTGTGATTGAAAGCAGAAAGCATATCGTTTCATCAACAACACCACACACTATGAAACTTGAATAAATGCAAAGCTTTGACGAAAAAAGTCTTTAAATCTGAAAAACGACTTTTTTTGCAGGAAAGCAACTCTTCAAGACTTAATGATATTTCTCATGCTCATATTCATAATTAACATGGTCGATAAGAGATAATCTAATACCTTTTGTTAAAACAGCAGTCTATCAGTTGAAACAGTTCCTTGTCAGTCAATATGAGAAAAAAGCGTCTTTTTTTTTAAGAAAACCAGAATTTTATCTGATAATTTGACTCACGGCTTTAGAAGTTCATATTTACAGATACGGTCGAAGACACAGGGATTACTTCTTAGTAGAATCAAAAAATTGACGATCTGCTTTTATTAAATACAAGACATTTGTTAAAAAAAAGATGACCAGATAGTCAGATACGTTTTTTAAGAATGTTTATATAAACATTGGTGCAACTATATGATTTTCTTATCCTATGTAAAGGACAATCAAATACTACAGTGACTGCATCAGCTATAGTCACAACAACAAGAAGTTCTACAACCATTGCATCTGTCAGTAAGTCACAAGCCCCCAGAGTGATGATTTACTACACGTCTTCAGAAAGAATTTACTTCATGGAATAGAGATCAGACATGTCCATCGCGGCTGAAAATCTGCCGCTGCCGCGCCGCGGTGATATAAAAGCACAAGCTGCCGCGGTGGTATATAAAACACAGGCTGCCGCTGCAGCGCCGCGACATGCTAAAAAAATTGCCGCTGTCACAGCGATATTTTAGCAAAAGGTTACAATACTGCTACTATAACTACATGAAGAAAAAAATGGTATTTTTCGGTCTACAGTAGTCATACAGTCTAGTTTTCCCTTAAAATCAATGAGGAGTACGGCTTGTCCACGTAACGCGACACTTCGTTGATCAAGTTTCGAAAAAACCTTTTTCGAGTTGGATAGATCTGAATGAGTTACTAGATGCAGTTTTTAACGCTGATTACGAATTTGACATTTATTTTGCACAAAGATTAGATTTTGGCATTGAAAACCGGGTTTTAAACTTTTCAAAAATCGTATTTTGGATTTTGTAACCAAGAAATTTTTCCCAAAAAAGCCGAGGGACATATTATTCGATACAGAATTTCATTCTCTACAAGATGGCCTATTTATTTTTGACTTTCGTGGCTAAGGACAATTTGCAGACTCTTATACAGTTTCCAACTTCCTGCGTCTCTTGTGAGCTTCCATATCAATGTATCGATCTCATTCTTGCGTAGAACGATTATTTATACAGAAAAGACTAATATTAATAAAACTCAAATCGTTTTGACCATGTTATGTGCCGCAAAATTGGTCGACAAAAACCTGTGTCACAGCGTTACGTTTGTTTTTTGCATTTTTTAATTAAGCAAAAGTAGTTTAGAGAAAATTTTTTTTAGCGTTTAAAAGCCCATTCAAAGCTCTACCAAACTGTCTCTAGAAGTGTTTCATTTGGAGAAATATTTTCACAAAAAATGACAGTTTTATTAGCAGGTCTGAAGAAAAAGGGTGTTTTTATGTCACAGCGTTACACGACCAAAAAGCCTTTTCTCGAAGCTCGAGACTTTTACTGAAAGAAGTCATTTTTATGGCATAAATAGAGTTTGACAAGCTGCATCGAATGGCGTTTGAACGAACGTTCTAGCTCTCATAGTTTCAGAGATAATGCAAAAAAAAGTGTGACAAAAACGTCACAGCGTTACGTTTGGACAAGCCGAGTAACAGTTTAACTGCTATAGTAACAAATGACTTCTAAGTAGATATAGAATAAGTATAACTCATAAGACCACATCGACTTTTTAAGTTCTTTGTGAAACAACGAAAGAGTCTGAAGAAAATGGCAGCTTTTTAATTTTTCATGTAATAGCTTCAATTCAAAGAGAAATGAAAATTCATATGACTTTGAAGATGATTAGAGGGCTTAAGATGTATAATTAAAAAACAAAAATAATTATAAAATGCATTAATATGCAAGGTGTTAACAGAGTATTGTTCTACGTTTTCAATTTGCAATAGTTTACTAGATATAAACCCGGAAAAAATTAAAAAAAGTAACATTAAAACAAATAGATTAATCATGATCACTTATCATATTTTCGCCTTCTTAATAAAGAAAAAGCATGGAAACAGGCTTTAGCGACCAAAGCATGTAGCTTAAAATGATATTAAAAATATGTATTACACGAAAGACGATACAATAAACACTTTCAAATCGTAATCAGTGTATTTCTACTACCATCCTAATTAACTTACATAGCTTAAAACTTTCATCAGCTTCCCACACAATAAAATCATCGTAAAATGCAAGATTTAGAGAACATAAAAAGTTTAATTTGTCTAATTTATTGGGAAGACTAGTTTAATTTAAGCTCTGAAGATAAAATTGTTTCTAGAAATTACACAGTGAATTTCTGTAAAAGCTCACGCCGCGGCGCTGCCGCGGTGGCCAAAAGAATAAATAGCCGCTACCGCGCCTCGTCAATCTCTGAAAAAAACCTGCCGCGGCGGCGGCAGTGCCACGATGGACATCTCTGATAGAGATAGTATCATAAGATCGAGAGATCGGCTCTTTTCCAATATTCCACTTGAGTTTCTAAACAAAAGAGTATCATGCGACTGTGAATGCTTCTCAAAAGTACCTGGATTTTGAGCCGATATTTATACTCAGCTAAGCCAAACCAGTATACAATTCCTATCAAGTCTCGGTGAATCGACACAGGCCCTATATCGATGATTAGAAGTCGATTGAATTTCGACGTGTATGACTGCAGATGAATTCATTCGAGGTAACAAGATATGCGTGATGCACATCTGTAAAATAGATTTTTGAAGACGAATTTTTGTTGATCGGTGCTTCCGTCAGGATTCTCTCGCCATTGTAATGACCACCTCTAAATTTTATCAAACTTCCGAAGTTCATAAATGCTTTTGCGCTGATGCTTTTGGTAAGTAAAGCGTTAAGAGCTCACCAAGAAATATCTAAGATATTCTAAAAAAATATTTATCATGTTCCCAGAAAACATGCAATTTTCCAGTATCATCTCTGTTTTTCGATAGCACACTCATTGTTTTCAACATTTCTCCAGAAATCGAGTAGCACAAGTCGACGTGTACCTGAAAGTGAACATTTCGAACGTCATTTATGTTAGCATATGTTCGCTAACACTATCTTGGCGACGAGTATAGATAGGTAAATGACTGGAAAGGCGTGAATAATAAGAAGATTGAAATCCTCAATCTCACCACGTAATATTCGCGTATGCGTGTCCATTTTTTGTGAGGAAGGATGGATGGGTGCGGAAGTCTGTCTGTTTGGATGGATTTGTAATAGCATGATGACATATACATTTACTGCCATTTTCTGTTGACCAATAGATGCCAAAAATAAAAGAAACATATGAAAATGAAAAGCCAAAAGCACTATAACCATGAAATAGTAGTTTTATACTATTAATGTAGGGATTAGGAGGAAGATATGACTAATTCAGGGTTGATTCGACTGCTATAGGGTCAGAAAAAAGAGGAGTGATTCATTTCGGTATACTCATAGATACCAGCAAGGAAAAAAATCCTACCGTCTCAGCTTTGCTCTGATGGATATTCATGCCTCCGCTCACTTTCCAATTTCTCGAGAAAAATATTATGAAAAAATGAAATAAGCAACTAAATGATCTCGAAGATGCACCTTTACATATCAACCACCACATTGACAGTCATTAGTTCATTATATTGCTTCTACTTTATTTCAGACACAAATGGATTAAATATTGGTTGCGGATGTTGCCCATCTCAAGAATGTCAAGCTCGAGGTAATCCTTGTTCAACCAACGTTGACTGTGAATGTCTGCTGATGACAATTACTGGAGATGGAATGTGTGCCAATACGGTTATCTCATGTTCAGCTTTGGAATCGTGCAAAGACGATAATCTGACATGTCGAGCAGTCAATACAATCTGTGTTAACAATACTCGATGCAACCGTCCAGTTTGCTTTCCACTCCAGCGTGCTGGACCTGAAATATGTCCAATCATAACCTCAGTCACCGAACCCATCAGACCATATAGTAAATATAACAAATAGTTTCACAGGGAGGTATAGGTACACAGTATAGTCTAACAATCTGTATTGGAATGACAACTTGTAGTAGTTCTATCTGCGATTCAGAAATTATCGCTTTAACATAAGACAGGACTAAGTGTTTTCACACACAGTCCTAAAGTAAAAGGGATAATTTTCAGTACAACTCCTATTGTATTAAAAATGTGACACATATTGGAGCTGCATAAAAGACGCATGTTTCTTGCTATACTGATCACAGCCCATGACAGAGCAAAGCAGCCAAGATGTCGAAATGTCTGTCGGTATGTAACAATAGCCAAAAGATCGCAATACACTGAAGAAAGCTCTTTTCGTCACATCGTGTTGTCAAATTGACTCCGTATGTAAAACCATTTCGGAAATCTGAATCACTGAGATTTAACAATTCAAAATGATATGCCGATATGTTCGTCAGTCTTGATGAAATCAAAATATAGCGTTCAAAATCTTTCACAATCTGTCGAGCAGACCGAGAGTACGAGCAGTTCACTTTCCTTGGTAAATATATATAGCGCCCTGCTCTTTAAAAGTGTTGTTTCACAGAAACATCGTGAAAACTTGGTTGCTCAATTGAGTTCTCGTTATTAAGTGATTGTCATTTTCTGCTTGGACGAGAAGATAAGACGAAACAATAAAGTCGAATCACTGTATACTTGCATGAGATGCTAGAAATGAGTGTGATCCGACTTTTTCGGTTACAGCTACAGACGGTCACGAACATATTGTGAATAGAAATCACTGATGCATTGACACACAGAAAATTTCGGCTCGATCAATTGAGCCATTCTTGAAATGTCAAGACTGCAAAGCTGTTAATGATGGGGGTCTGCACTTTGAGGGGTTTTGGTAAGAACTCATGAAAATTACCAGTTCAATATTTTTGAAAACGGGTTGTGTCAATGTTCATAAAATTGTTGCTCTTATTGCGTATCTTCAATTGAAAATATCCACTGAGTATCGATTGTCGATTACGTGGGGTGACGCTCATAACTACTCATAATTAATCATAATTATTTATTGGTCATCAATAAAAGACTATGAACGGTTATGAATAACTGTTGATTGACTCCAAATCTCGAAAAGTGGAACCGGTACGAACTGTCATAATCTTGGTAACAACCATTGTAAACTGATGACGTAACCAGATCAAGATAAGCCCTCTTCCATTAGAAGGTTTTGGATGTTCTACACAAGCACTGAATTCCTATCTTAAGAAGTTTTCGAGTTCTCTCTAGAAGCATGAGCATAAGAGTCGCTACTACTTTCACTTTCGTCCCAATAATTGCTTGAAGCGCGATCGTTAATGAGTGTTGAAGTACATATAGCGAAAGAACTGAACTTACCTTCGCTCCGCTTCCTTCCACACACCGTGATAGAGAGACAACATGATATTAGGATATTTCGGACTGTGCTATAATAGCTGTCTGAAGCATGAGGTTTTAAATCTGTGGACTATGGTATTGGGAGTTTTTAAGCCATAGTATATATCGACTTTTAGAAAGCGAAAGTTGAATTTTTCACCATAGTTTTGTCGTTTTTCTGAGCGTAGTATTTTATATTTCGGAACCTCATGCTACTGAATTTTCAACAGATACTTTGCGCTTAGGATCACTAAGCGACCCACACACCAAAAATATATTTCTTGTGGCGGGTCATAATACAAATAAGAAGCGTCTTCGCTTTCAAGTGACTGCCAAAAACGGCCATCCAATACCCAATACGATTATTTGGACGATCTTGTCACTTCGTCTCTCACAACGAATGATCGTGCTTCGCGGTTCTTGTACTGGCGATATTACGATCGTATATCGTTGTATTATAAGCAGCGACATACTATCGATAATGCTGCGACTAGCAAATTGTAAAATATGTTGGCTTTTCGCTCTTTTATACCGAGTGCCCTCGTTTTGGAGTCGTGATTTTTCTAGTTGTGTAGGGACCAGTAAAGTAGAGGAGGCATGAAGTTGATATTGAGTACTATTTCCTGACCAATCATGATTCACTTTCTACGTAGTTACAGTCATGAGGAGATATTTAAAACGGTTCACGGTTACGAGCATGATTGCGAACTTTATCGTTAGCAGTCATTGTGGTCCATATTAGTCACACATTGAAATAAGCTTATAATCTGCGTCTTCTTGTTCGAAACATAAGATAAAATTAATCATGTGTAATATCGTTGAAACTGAAATAGAGATGTAGTCTTTTTCGATTGAAATGATTAGCTTCATTGTTTTTTAGCCAACACTTCAACCATTACTT
This sequence comes from Rotaria sp. Silwood2, assembly GCA_905329745.1. Taxonomy (NCBI): domain Eukaryota; kingdom Metazoa; phylum Rotifera; class Eurotatoria; order Philodinida; family Philodinidae; genus Rotaria; species Rotaria sp. Silwood2. The sequence goes on along the minus strand of CAJNSZ010000995.1, from coordinate 18,728 downwards.
CACCAGCGACAACAACACGAATAACAACAACACAAGCGTTAACAACGTCAACAACAACTACATTAGCAACAACAAGAGCTTCCAACCGTAAGATAAATTAGAAAAAATCTAACTTGTTTCAATCTGTATCATTGATAATGTTATCGTTAGTAGCCTGTGATTCTTCGTAGGCGAAACGTTTTCCATTAAGAAGTTGACTAGCTTAAAAAACTCTTTCCATACAAGCATATGTACCGATAGAAGTGTGCATCTTAGTCAGATTTTGAATGTGAGGATTTAGGTTAATAATGTTTGAGAAGAAGAATAAGCTTTATTTTATGGTACTTGTTGACCTTGTATAAGTAACAATTGGTTCACTCAGAACAGGAAAATTTATATAAAGTTTATTTGCTGATTTTCAATCTACGTGAAAACTGAAAGCACATTTTATGTTGTGACCTTGGCCATCCACTTTAAATAGTTGTAATCATCAAGTCGAGCATTTTTGTTTTCATCTACTTATTAATAATATCGAGTGGTCGACTTTCTAAGATAAGGGTTCATAAATCAGTCATCTAACATGAACCCTAGACGAAATGACAATCTCACTGTTTTCTTAATATTTCTGTGCAATTGCAATTTGGCAATGAATTTATCAATACATTTAGAGTTCATTTGTCTTCAAAATCATCTGCGACTGGATTTAATAAAGATCAAAGCAAAAATTACACAGAAGCATACCGCACAAACATGAAAGGTCAACAATTTTCGGAATACAGATTCTCTGAACTCGTTGTCATTTTTCTACGAGCGAAATATCGCTTGACGATTTCCGATCACCAACACTCACACTCTCTTGATCGCTCTTTCTGATAGTGGACGCGAAGAAGTATTCCAAATAATTTTATGGATAGAGCATTGATAATATTTGCAACATTGGAGTAGATGTGATATATTAAAGTTTTCTACTTGAAGCTGGTCGATTCAAGATATCACTCAATTAGAATTATGCTGGACTTTCATGATGATACTTAGTAGAGACTAGAATAACAACATCTGTACACCAAAAAGTCATAATAATTTAGTTGCAATAATGTTTTGAGAAAATAAGAAACTACATTAAATAAAACGGGTCGCAATCACTTTACCGAAAATAGCTTTGCCGACACCACTTTGCCGACAAATTGTTTTGCCGACATGTACACTTTGTCAACAATTTATTTCGCCGACAAAAAATTGAAGTCAAAAATAAATTTAAATTTATTGTAGATACAGTGATATAAATGTCAGCGTTCATACTTGAATGCGTCCAATCTCGGATTGGTCTTGGCCAATGTCACATTGGACGTACTATTTTCAGGTGAATCTTAGATTGCCTAGGCTAGTCCGAGATTGGACGTATATGCGGGCATGAACGTGATATATATACATAAAGAGATAAAAGAATCCAGAATTCAAAATGTTATTGTTGACCATGGAATAGATCAACTATGGATTTTCTTCGGGACATTGCCCATAATCTTTCACTTTGAGTATTTGTAATTTTGATTAAAAGAATTTAAAAAGCTCAAGAAAATAAAGAATTTTCTAAAAAAAATTAATCAGTTTTTATTAATATTAACAAATTTTGTCTGTAAAACAAGTTGTCGACAAAGTGTACATGTCGGCAAAAAGTACGTGTCGGCAAAACAATTTGTCGGCAAAGTGGTGTCGGCAAAGTGGTGTCGGCAAAGTGATACGTCGGCAAAGTTATTTTCGGCAAAGTGATACGGACCCAAAAAACACATGTTTTAAACAATCTAGGCTAATTTATTCGAAAGATTTTTATTCTAAAAATACTGAATACACAGAAAGCAGTAGCCTTTCTGAAATTACACGAGAAACATAGTTGAGGTTATTTCTATAATTCAACACGAGATCATAAGTATAAAAAGCGACATTCCAAACTTTCGAGTTGATCATGCTTCATATTGCTGATATTACAACTAGACATGTTTTGACACATTGCTATTAAATTCAGTCGCAGATGGTGTTCTAGAAATTGGAGCTTGAGTCTTTTGAAAAGAATTTACCTTGAATATATGAAAGTAAATCAAAAGAAAAGACATAATGTCGCCGGTATTGTTTCTTGTCGCGTCGATTAACGATCTTCGTATATCGTACAGAACTGATTTAAAGATGATGCCTCCAACAGAATGTACCGTATTGTACTTGATAGTTTGTGGCAATAACTGAACTTTTGTCATCTGAATAGTGAAATGCTTTTCTCTCACATTTAGAAACGTGTATTGGTGGACAATGCGGATATTTTTCTAATAACTGTTCAGCAAATTCATCATGCTATTGTTTCCAAACATCGGATGGTAGAGGCATGTGCTTAGCTGACTTTAGTTGCAGTTCGTACTCAAACTGTACCACATGTCCATCAAGTTCAGTATGTCTTGTTAATACATGCTGCGTAGAACCCAAATGTGCTCCGCTCACATTGGGTCTCGGATGTACCACGCCGTATAGTAGTCGGGCATTAGACTTGAACAGAAAAACAATTTCCAATTCTACGATGAGATCTGCAAGTGGAAATTAAACATTATTCATATATATAAGAAGCTTGTATGACTTCTCCTTCATTGATTCTTGATTTACTGCTATTTTTACTTTCATTTGTTCCTGATTCATTGCTATTATATTTTCTTTTTCTAACTGCGTCAATTCTCTAAAACATATCCTTGATGTTAATCCCATTTAGACCTCTAATTTAATCGATCTATTAAAAATAAATGATACTGCTACTATATCAGCTTGGATGTGTGTGGGTATCTGAACAGGTGCGAGATGTAAATGTGCGTGTGGATGTTTAGACTGTTTGCGTGAGTTTGTGTCAGTGTCGGTGTGAATGTGAAAGTTGCTGTGTCTTCTCTTCAATAACCTACATCCAAACCCATCCACAGCTTAAACTGGATGTCAAACTTATTTTAACGTTTGTATTTCTGAGTCAGCTGTTGGTCGACGAGCCCATGAAGTCAGTTTGTGTAGTCGTGTTGCTCGAGAAAAACCATAGGCCAACAATAACAATCGAAACATATAGCTTGAATACGCCCAAACATATTGGGATAAGCCTCTCGGCTTCTGAGATTATGTCATTTGGGTTCACACGTACATCCCTGATTAACATCGATAGAGTTATAAAAATCATAAAGATGCATTTATTAAACTTTTCGTATATTTTTATTTTATGAATACTCTAAAAAGCAATACTACTATTACGTTCAACTGTCAATTAAAGTTCTATAATTTGAATTGCAGAACAATATATGTTTCTGTATGTAGATTTCAATCAAATAACTTTGCTATATAGTTATTACCTGCGACATGTTGCTTTGAAAGCTTTTATTTTATGAAATATCCACCTGCTTTTTGTTTTTCAAATGAATATACGTTGTTATATTCGCTAGAAGAAAAAATTGATTAATTCTATATTATGAGGTTTTATCTGACAAAATCAATATTATTGGTATGTTCATCGAAGTGTAAATTTAAAAGAATTCTTTAAGACAGAAACATGTAGACTATCAACATACGTATTTTTGTAATTCTAATAACATATCAAAATGAAGTATATGAACTGGTTGTCACTGGTCAATCTCTCAATTATTTCCAATGCATGGCAACTTTCATCTTCACTTTAGTCGAGATATAAATTAAACATTAACAACCGTTCATAGGTTCTTTTGCATGAATCTATTATTGAAACAACGCATTCCTCCAGTAATCGATGACAAGGTATATTAATATCCATTTAGATTAAATTTCAGCACAATAAGTATGATCTCCGTGAAGTTAAATTATATTGGATACCATACAAACTTTACAGTTTCTCATGTATACCTAAACGTCAATCAGAAAAATAAAACAGGTCAAAAAGACGTTATATGAATTATTCAGCACAGCTAAGATTACCTTAATAAATGTATGAACTAAGTTTTGTTGTATATTTCATGATAAAATGCTTTCAACTTTCCATATGTTACAAAAAATCCATTTTTTTAATTCTAATTTACAATCAGTATAAATGTTATTCTTGATTTGAATCGTTTTGTTTTCATTATTAAATTGAATTAGTTTAGAGATAAGAAGCAAAACTACAGTTACAATACGAATATTATCCATTTTGACTACGATAACATGTTAAAGAGAGAAAAAAACGTTTGAATTAATTATAGCTTAAATGTTTGAGAGTTGACAATACATGTTTTACAAAGTATTCTTTCAATTCTCATCCTTAACTTCTTAAACTTTGGATTTTAACTGGCTTTATTTATCCGAATCAAGACTTGCATATATCACTAGAGATCATTCAAACAAAGATTTTATTTCAATAAATATGCATAGCTATGAAACTTTCATCATCTGTACAATATAAAAATATACCAGACGTTCTCGTGTTCGAGAAACACTATAAAATAGTGTTTAATGCAACAAGCTATTGCTGTTTGTTAATTTTGAAAAATATTTTGAACAATAATTTGCAATCAACAAAACTATTCATAAGTAGTAACAAAATTTAAAAGTTAAAATTTTCTTTTTTTCTATAGTCAAAAAGAGATGTACATCTTTAAATGAAGTTCATATATTCTGTTCAATGGATTGAATGTGATGATTTAATCATAGCTTTTTTTAGTGATAACTTTTTTCAACAGCAACAAAATTTCAATTATTTATAAAATATTTAACATATTATTAATATTGCTATTAGTAAGAAATCTTAAAGAGATGTTCATGTTTATTGAAAGAATGATTTCAATACAACACATAATAGAATGATATAAACCATGTTTACCTTGAAAAAAAATGAAAATAATTACGAGTGACAGATTCAATCCTACAATGATTAGATTTACTTAGATACTAATGAAAATAAAGTAATTCAACGAACCGATTTTCATATTGCGTGTCCAAAAAAAAAAAGTTCTAATTAGATATGAAATATGAGTATAGTGTGTTAGAACTAGAGTGTAGTTTTACCAGTCGTAAAATTGATCCCATTTTGTGTCAAATAACTAATCTCATCGAAATAATTGAGAAGATACATTTGTATACATATACAGTATGAACATAAATTGTCATTAAATGTAAATTCGATTCCTGTTTTATCGTGTGAAATCAAACGTAAACGTGATATTTATTTATTTGTCATTTTATAACATTTGCTCATCCACTTTGAAATTAATACTTTCTATTTAATTGATTCAATAAAAAGACTGAATTATTCCATAAGAGGAAATAGTATACTTCACGTACCATTCAACCACTTGACATTGTATTCAAATACTTATTCTCATATTAGATAGAATCGATTACGTAGAAATTTTAATTTCTTGTTTCTTCATATTTACAACAGAAAGATAAAATAAAATGGAAATTTAATTCAAAATGATCATGAAAACAGTTATTATCGTTACAATTTATGTCTCTACTTGTGATATTAGCATCATCTAAATAATCCTTTGAAAGTATTATATAAGAGTTAATCGACATCATTTAACCACTCAACTATATTGAAATTTTATTTGCAGTTGATTGATATATTATTCAAAACGTACTTTACATTATATAAACGCAATAAAATATCGTTTAATCGATCATAAAATAATAGATGAATACTACAATTTATTATATTTTGAAAAAACAGCAAGTGTTTTTTATCATTATCTTGGTTTCAGTAAGCGAAGAAACAAAAAACTTGATCTTTTGATCATATGAAGTATATTGATAAGGAACCTATAAAAATATCTATCAATACGAACATAAGTATCTTAAACCAACAAAAGAATAGCAATAACAATAGATAAAGTTTGTTCTAGGTTGATATGTCTATCAATCTACGTATGTCGCTAGATCAATTCGACTATATATATTCATGTGTATGTACATCGTTTAATGAAAGATCAACATGTTGAATATAACCTGAACAAGATATCCGATACAAGCGAACAAAACATATCAAAAAAATAAAAGAACTTGAAACTGTACTATACAAATGATATTTTGTTTTTATTAATATTACAACATATTATTGACCTATATATGTAGATGTGGATCATTGAATTCTATTTTATCATTTCTTTTTTTGATTATCATATTGATACATTTATATAATGAAAATAAGTACGTAAGATAATGATAACCTTCTATTTAGTTTTGATTGCTTATACTTAAGCTCGTTTATTATCAAACGATCGATCAACTAGAAAACGATGAGAAGAAAAAAAGAAGATGCAAGACACATATAAAGAAGAAAATGATAAATAGTCTAAAGACAGATGCGTGAGAAAAGATATAGCATTAGTCGGAATGTCTTGTTCTCGTTGGTTCATGCTAGCTATATACATAGACACGTTAATTTAGTTGAACCTCATGACCGCTGTCCTTCTTTTTCTTTCTCTATTCGGAATAAAAATTGCTTGAACCGAACATAACTTATGACCACACGCGTTCATCGGTCGAAAGAGACGAAGAAAAAAGAGAACAGAAAGAAAAAGAAGAAAAGAAAAGAAAAGACAGAAATTGGTAGTGCCGCATCTATCGACGTAAAAAGTAAAAGAAGCAGAAAAAAAAAAGAGTGTTGATTGTGTACGTAAATATGAGATAGACAGCTGCGTCCATGTGTACAGATGAACATCATTTCTATGGTAGATTGAAAAAAAAAACCGAGTAACATTTATTTCTAACTAACTTGACCTAGACAAGGATACTGATGTTATCCTAAATGTCATCAAAACAAGTAAAGTTTTCTTTTTCTTTTAATTTCTATCGTATGTCATAGGTTAAATCTAAGAGGAGGAAGAGAATTCCGTTAGAAAAAGGAGATGCTCACATTATCAAATGAGAAAAAAAATTGATTGTGCATTGGCTCGTACATTCCTTAGGGCATTAGAATAGATTGCGTCGCCGCTATGTCTCGAGTGGCTAAAGCGTTTCTAAAAGCTTGTTGAATAAAGGTGAACAATCGATTAACAAACAGATGAATAGACATAAAAGTTCAATGATTTCCCAGCATGTTAAACTCATCATTCCATTCTATTCTAATACATATATTTCTTTCAGATATTTTAATCTATGGATCGATACGAATTTGAAATCCATAGTCAAGTATCAGCATCAAATTCTATTTCAACAACAACACCAACATCATTAGCAGTAATTCCAACAATAATTAATCCTGAATGGATATCAATGATTGAATATTTTCTTCATTATGCATATCCAATTGTAATAATAAGTGGAATATTTTTTTCTTTATTAACATTAATTGCATTAATACAAAATGTTTATATGACATCAAAACCATATTTATTTACTCAAACAATATTTGATATATTGTTTTTATTGCTTGGTATTTGTCTTTACATACCAAAATATGATCCAAATTTAATACCAAAATTTTTCAATGAAAAAATTTATTATAATTTTTTTTTCTATATTCTATGGTTTATAATAATATGGTTATTTTTAATAAGTTGTCTTGATCATACATGTACAGCAATACAATCAAATGGTTATAATGAGAAACTTTTTTGTACACCATGTAATTCAAAAAATACTATTATTGGAATTATTCTCTTAGGTATTATTTTTTCCTTACCACAATTATTTATATGGGAACCTCATGAAACAATGTATCGCTTAACATATTTACATACATCATTTTTATATGAACATATTTACTTTTGGTTTTTACATATTATTTATTTATTTATACCATTATTTGCTATATTTGTTTTCATGGGTACTTTATTATATACATTATGTAGAAAAAAAGAACATTATTTATTAACATCAAATGGTGGTCATTATGGACATTATACAATACATTATGCAAATCCACATGAAAATTCTATACATTATTCAAAAACACGTGAACGTGAAAATATAACAAAATTATTTGTATTTATGTGTTTTCTTTATCTTATGTTTGTATTACCATATTCGTTTATAATTTTTTTTGGTAAATTATTTTTACGTGAACAAACAACATTAATATCAAAAACAATATTTAATGAAATTCTAATTGCATATGATCTATCATTATTATTATTTTATATACAAATATTAATGAAATTTTTTGTTTTAACAATATTTAGTAGAAATTTTCGTTTATGTTTAAAAAAAATGATAACATGTCAATGCTGTTGTTGTTGTTGTTGTTGTTGTTGTTCGGAATCGTCTTCAATTGAATCAAATGAACATAATCATGATGATGGTATATATATGAAATAATAGCCTAGTCAATAGAATGAAAGAATGTATGTTGTTTTTGTTGGTTTTTCTTTTGTTTGTATTGTGTTTCAAATTAGATGACCAAAAAAGGAAATTTTGTGTTTATTTCATCCTTCTTTGTTGTTTAGTTTAAATATATATATATTCAATAATTTAATTTTAACTATTGAATAAATAACAAGGAAGAAAATTTTGCTTTTGTCTAGCAATGCACTAATTCTTAGCATATGATGTTAAAGATGAAATGTTTTTCCTTATTAAGAATATAATTTTGTGGATTATTTATATTAACAATGATCAGTCCTTTTTTTGGTCCCACCAAAAAACCTGTAGTCCAGATTCATGAAATGGAAATTAAAGGTTTTGGAATTGGTCTGAAATTTGCTTTTTTTTTTAAAAGTTGATTTTTCAAAATTGAACACAACTAGTGTGTGGAATTGCGAGAAGTCTGGTGATTCTTAATACTAGGCGTGCGTTTTTTGAGAGCAGGGATAAACCAATTTCTTGAATTTCTAATCAGAGTTCAGAATATTTCTAGTATTGAAAATTACCGGACTTCCAGCGATTCTTTATGCTGGCCGTGCTCAGTTTTGAACGCTCTTTGTGAGTCTATTCTTAATTTTTTTTATCCAATGCAAAACACATCTAAAAAATCACTTAGAATTGGTGAAAAGTGAGTTTTCGACAAATACCGAAACCTTTGCTTTCCATTTCATTTATTTCGACTATACATTCAGATACAGAAAAAAAATTCAATCATAGTCGCAAATAACCAATTCTGAGCAACTGCGTTCTTTATAAGAAAAAATGTCATATTTGACATCAGGTTCTTCGAATTCGTGCATCTCTACTTTTGACTATGTTGAATGTCAAACATTTTCATCTATTATTAGAATCATTCTTAAATATGCTTCAGAGAATAGAATAGTTAATAGTCACATGAAACACTTATGCAATCTAGTCATGAAATAATGAATATTTATTTAAATATGCATTTTGTCATATAAATTATTTCGGTGGACTGAGTTCAACCAGATATATAATTATTAAAGATAACTCTATCGATGTTGATTTTATTTAAACTATTTATGATAGTAAGTCTATCTGAAGACAATAGCAAAAAAAAAATTAAGAGTTGTTAAACGATGAAGTTGGCTTCCTCCACAATTAAGTTGCATATTATTTCAATGCTTAATTCGAATGTCAAGAAGAATCGTGATATGCAGTGTTCATATAAAAGGTTATTTTGACACTATTTCAGTACTTTTTATTTGAATTATATACCAAATGAAAGATCATTCTTTTCACTGTTGAATGACATATAGAAATAGAACAAAATATTCTTTTTTCTCTTTTCTCTTTAGATGACATAGTTTACTTCTATATATAGTACAAGTATACTTATGACATAATTTCCTTTCTCTAGTGCTATGAAAGAAGCGATCTACTTTGAGTTATTGACTATTTGATAGTTCCTTTCAAGCTTTACAAAGTGCTGCTATTACATCGAGCTTGGCTTGTGACTAAGACACTTCAATCAAACGCACAATGTTTGAGAGCGCCAAAAATGGCTCTTTTTTTTCACTCTATATTTCATCAATTTTGAACTTAATAATGAGAATTTCTATCAAAACAAATGATATATTTGAAATGAGAATAAAAATCTAAGCCGATCTATGTATGTCACAAAATAATTCATCAACTTTCATTGTCCTTCAAAAATACAGTTCTGATCCTCCTCAGAGACATGTCAAAAAACTAATTCAACCAAAACCGCATTTTCATTATTTATCCAACTGTCATTGTGGTTTTCCTAATTTTTTAAGAATTGATCACTGTCTTTGATAGTTATACTGACTTTTTGACTGCATTAATTTTTTGGCAAATCCTTGAGAGGAACCAGAGATGAATTCTTCGAGGACAACGAATGTTGATGGATTATTTTTTGATATACATAGATCGAATCAGATTTTTCTGCTTATTTCAAATATATCTGTTTTGATAGAAATTGTCATTATTAAGGTCAAAATTGATGAAATATAGAGTGAAAAAAAGAGCAATTTTTGGCGCTCTCAAACATTGTGCGTTTCATTGAAGTGTCTTAGTCACAAGCCAAATCTCGACGTAATATCAGCACTTTGTAAAGCTTCAAAGGAACTATCAAATAGTCAATAACTCAAAGTAGATCGCTGCTTTCATAACACTAGAGAAAGGAAATTATGTCATAAGCATCCTTGTACTATATATAGAAGTAGAAAAGAGAAAAAAGAATATTTTGTTCTATTTCTATATGTCATTCAACAGTGAAAAGAATGATCTTTCATTTGGTATATAATTCAAATTAAAAGTACTGAAAGAGCATTGAAATAATATGAAACCTAATTTTGAGAGAAAGTCAATTTTATCGCTTACCGACCTCCCTCTTTTTTAAAGAAATTGAGCTTGATTTTTTTTCTGACTATTATAGATTTTCGTTGATTGAAAAACTTTAAATCAAAATTTTCATAAAATGCTTTGTTGTCAAACAATTTTGTAATAGGAGTCAACTGTTTTTCTTTTTAACATGATCTAATTCAAGTAAAGCTGATATACGTTTTTTATTAAATATTACATAAATTAAACCTTGTTCGAAAAACGGTTCATTCTAAAAATTTGTTGTTCCGATGTATAGCTTGGTTAAATGGATCTATCTGAAATATTTCAACATTAAAGATTATTGAGAATAATAACAAAGATTTTTCAGGAATGTACCGTAATGACATATCATTTTTGATATGTTAATCTTAACTGTGTTGTACCTTGGATTATGGAATGCATATTGTTGATAGAATATGTTATGTATGTATATATATATGTGTATATTAGTATCGAAATAGAGAGGAAATATAATATATTTCTTTAACAATCGATCTTTATGTATTTGGATTTGGAAGAAGATAATATATAGAAAGTCAGTATACACCACTCTTTGATTCTGCCAGTTTACAATGATCATGATGGATTTAATCAATTCGATATTCGATTATATTTTATGGTTCATTTAGTTCGTTTTTCCTTCTTTTTTTGCTAAAAACTGTTCAATACACTATAATTCAATGATAATAGAGAACTTTGTGAAGCCTATGTAAGTCAAATATTTATGCTCATAAATAGCAGCTTACAGAAAACAAACAGAGATATATCGAATAAAAACGACTAGAAATGTATTTTGTCTACGAAGATCAAGAAAAATAATAAAGAAATAAAAAGATGAGTACAGTATGCAGTCGTAAACAATCACCACAGATGAACTCCATATTCATTGAGCTGTATAGCGGAAAAGTCTTTTCTTTCTTTTTTGCCGACTGCTTAATGGATGTTTGATAGCTTGAAGTTTTTTTTTTTATTTGTCCTTAGAGACAACAAAGTATCTTTGTTTATGTAATAAATTCTCATTGATAATGATAAATGAATGGATGACATACATTAAGTAGTAGCCTATTATAAGTAATTCGTTAACCATAGCATTCTTTTTATAATGGAATAGACTTTTGTGATGACCATGAAGAATTATTTTAACATTGTTGCAATCTGTTTCAACATTATTATTTCTCTATTGATGCAAGATGTTAAAGCTTTTCAAGTTTATATGATACCATAAGAATATACTTCAAATACTAAAAATAATTTGACAAATATTGTGCTTGTATTTATCCTTTATCGAACTATTCATTTTCGAAGGTCGACTACTCTGGATAAACATTCTGGTTCTCACTTTTAAAATTTTGACCACATAATAGTGAATCAACAGACAAATATTTTGAAATACTAGTTAAACATTCAGGAATAAGATCATTCCAGATAAAAACTTAAGTACTGCTTAGGGAGGCAATATATGATAACTCTATCATATCTATTCAATATAGCGATCTGCATTATCTACTATTGAGTATACGTGCAGTATTGAACATCATACTCAATATAATACACGATTATTTAATTAATTCTTTCAGTGTATGTATAAAGAATGATAACTACATATAACATTCTGTTACACTATATATGCTGTGTTATGTAATCAATTAATAGAATGTCTTGTTGTATTTTATCTTTTCTATAATAATGTTTTATTTAATAAATGTTCACATTTACATACTACAGCTACAATTTATGATGTGGATGATACTAAGTAAAACAAAATCTAGTTTGATCAATTTTATTGTTTAATAAAAAATCATCCTCTCTGTAATAGTCTATGGTGAACATTTTTAAAGTATGAATAAAACAAAAAGTTATCAAGAATAAAATGCGACAAATGAAAACAGAAGACAGTGAATTAAATCGTGCGTAATAAAAAAAAAAAAAAAAAAGTTTAAAAGAGAAAATTAAAGGCTTTTCATTTATGATCGTTTTGTTGATGGATGCTCTCGAAGTAATTCAATTTCAGCTGCAACTGTATCATGAAATAATGTTTCAAATGTATCAGCATTATTTTCATCAGATGATTTAAGTTTACCAATAATTTCCATAATACCTTCATGTTCAAAATCTTTTAGACGTTTACCTTCAATTTGTTCACGTGATGCTTTTTGACGTGCCGAATATAATGGATGAACACGCTGTAGTGTTATTTCGATTGGTGTTGAAACTGTTAGTGGACCTAATTCAACATTATCTGTGAAAATAAATGGTTTAAACAATGATGTTTTTGGATTTGGTGTTCCAGTAAAAAAATGACATGCATCTATTTGAGATGTTCTTTTATTTGATGGTAATAGTACAGATACTTGTGAAGCTGTTGTAATGCAATCATCACTGTCACCCAACATACATATGCTTGATTCATCATCACGTAAAATTGATATCATATCAAAAACTGAAAAATTACCATTTTTAGTTAAATTTTCAAGTAATTTTTGTCCTGCTCGTAATCGACCATCACCACATGATGAAGTTTGAAATGTTTTAGCAATATTTAATTTCTCTTTTCCATTCCATAATTTTTTTTCTTTAGCAAAAGTTTCTAAATTATTTGATTGAATTGTATAATCATCTTCAATAGTATATACATTTGATATATTGTAATATCCTTCTAGAAAAATGCAATTTCTTCTGTAGAGTAAAATTGAAAATTAATACTAATATAGGCAGTATAAAAAATTAACGTGTGAATATTTCTTATACAATTCAAGCGATTTTATTGATTTTTTGTAATATGTTAGTATATTCGTTAAAGTTTTGTTTTGTATATTTTTAGACAAATGTCGATGTCTATAAACAGTAGAATAAAAATAGTTTCATTAACGGTCAAATTTGAGTTACTCGTGTCTGTGAAACTGGTACAGTGGAAGACTGCAAAAAACTACAGAAGGAAAAGTCGACGAATTTCATGATATTTGTGAAAATGAATCACAATCTCAAGCGTTCGAGTTATCACAGCAGCCTGCTGCATTCCACGAAATAATGGCCATCGAATCATGACGAAATACCTTTCATTGAAACTGTACAATGTGCAATTAGTTTTTAGAATAGAGCAGGTCCTGTTGACTACTCGAACACTTGATTGTGGTTCGTTTTCATGAACATCATGAAATTTGTCGATTTTTTCTTCTATAATTTTTGACGGTCTTCTAGAACATTTTCACTTTTGCCAGTTTTACGAAAGCAGTCAAGTGTGACTCCCATGGGTATATTTTTACCAAACTCGACTTGCATTTTTCGCTTCACAACCATAGGTAATTTAAATTTAACTATTAATAAAACTATTATTATTCTAATGTTTATCTGAAAATATACAGAACAGAACTGTACAGAAGATATTTACAAATTAAATCACTTGAATTGCATAAGAGATATTTACAAGTTAATTTTTCCGACTGACTTGCAGAATATCCTCTATATTACCTTTAATTTGTTTAGCAACCCAAACACAATCGCATGTTTCAACGACCCATGCTTCGTCACTGTCTACAACAAGAAAACTATTGTCATAGCCTGATGAAAAACCGGATACTGGATCATAGCATGATCCACCTTGACCATATTTTACTACTAAATCACCGATTATTTCAACAGCTAACTTTGCTGTTGAAGCACGCTCTAAAGCTAATCTAAAGGAATTAAAATTAGTTTTGATTCGAAGACTATAGATAAATACAAACCGAACAATATCAAGACCAGTCAATGCCTTATCTCGTGTATGATAAGATATTTTTGAAAATACAGCTTCATTACCAATACATACACCATGTTCATTTGCACCCATTTCAGCACCCCAACACCATGCAGGTTTTGATAAAACACATCGATATGTTGTCGAAACTTGTGGTACTTGAATATACGTACACTAAATCAAGACAAAAAATAATTGAAAGAAAATAAAAATTAAGAAAACTTCATACATGAACATGATCTTTATTTTCAGTTGTATGTTCTTTTGAAACAAATATTACTTCTTGAACTTCATTTCCTGGTCGATCAGAATTTTTGCCAAATATATGAAAATTTGAATCTGTCAATGGTGGCAACACAACAAATGTGTCACATGAACGAGCCAAACTTTTGTTAGTCATGATAATAATTTTGTAAAATGAAGAAAATAATCAAAGATTTGAAGAAGAAAATAAATAGAATAAATCTTGATTAAAAATAAAACAGGTAAATGCAAGAAACTTTAGCAAAACTTTGATGGTGTGAACTTCAGTTGATGCCACATAGTCTACTCCATGTTATATCGAAGTCATCTATAATGCACGAAAATTTCCTATAGTTGTCGTTGGTTATTAATAAAGAATTTTTGCCATTTTTCCAAATGTTTATTGACTATGATAATAAAGTTTTAGCAGTTATTAAGAACATTCAAAATATATATTTCTGCATTTATTTTTTTTTTAAATCATTTTATTCATGATCTATAGATCTTAAGCTATTCAATAGATACTTTTACTACTAATGGATGTAGAGAATTATACAATAACATCATAACAATGAAAAAAGTCCTACCGTCGTTCATTAGAGTAAAAAATAGAACTAAATTGAATTTAAACAAGATTCGTTCTATTAAATTTGTCTAATACAAATCTAAAGTCATTAGATACAGATGAATGGGTTTTGTTAAATGCAATGATTCATAAAATAAGTTAAAAATGTTTTTGAATTATAATCAACATCTAAAATTTGTAATAAAATGCAGAAATAGCGGTCAAGTTGGCCTTTGCAAATGAAGACAAATTAGAATTTTAGATGAATAAGATTTCAAACAATTCAAAAATATATAGCGTGGATACTGATGATTTTTTATATCTATACTATTTTGTGAGTATGATTTTAGAATATTAAATAAAATCTATTTGGGATAATTTCTTCTCGAAATCGCTAATTTCATGTTGATTTTTCATATTGATCCATGATAACAATGTCTTTTAAAGAACAATGCTAAGGGTAATAATCAAAATAATATTTCCGGTTCGAAATAGGATAAAAAAAATAGCAACTCTTTTATTTTTTTTTCTTAATGCACTCTCTATTCTTTCATACAATAGACGGATGCCATCGATCAATGGTCAATTAGCAATTTTATTTTTATTATGAGATTAAATACAAATAACATAGTTTTATTTGTCTTGTTTTTCTGTGGTGTGTATTTTACCGTACATTTCCTCTTCATTTCGTCCAGTAAATGGCTTTTTGTCTAATGTATTCTTCATCTATTCACTTCTTATTCTCTACAATTCACTGCAATACATCTACATAGTTTTTTTCGTGCATGAAAGCATATTATTTCAATAAAACTCATTTCCATTCATACGCTCTGATTGGATTCTAAAGATGGATATATAAATCAAAATAGATCTTTACTGCAAACGAAGCGTCAAGAGAAAGTTTCACATAAGACATGGACTAAATTTCAGTTATTGCTCCAAAACTATCCAAGCAGATAAACTTTTGATAAAAAAAGACATGTATAAATGGTCGCAAGTAGTCTTTTCTAAGTGCTTCAGCGCATGTGGAAAAATTGCTGGTGTAAACTAGAAAATCCAAGTTTCAAATATGAACATGGACAAAGTTTATTGTTAAATATAAATAAGTGTATAAACGTTCGACAAATTAGTTTTATGAGCGGATTTATGCTCATTCTATCTCATACGCATGCCAATCGTACGAAAGTCTCATATGATGCGTTTTTTGACAGTATATATATGGTTAAAATTGGAGCGCGTTTTTCCATACGAAGATTTCTGTTTTTATTTATGTTCAAGATTTGAGATTTTCAATGGTCAAAATCAGATTAATATGAGTATGTTTCGAAATTAGACTTTTTATTCATATTCTGTTTGACAATTTAAGCATTTCAATTGTCACAATGAAATAATTATGAGAATATTAAGAAAGCGAATTTGTAATTCTCAAAACTTCGTGATTTTATACAGTTCTCAAATGACTTCAGTTTCTAGAGAAGTATTTACATATACGAAATGATATTTTTATAACGGTTAAATGCAAGAAAAAAGATTTTTGTAAACACTGAAAAATACAAAGCTCGATAACGATAATGTATACATTTATGCATCACTCAGCTATTTTGCAGTTGTATTTATGGATGAAATGCTTGTTTTTTTTTACACAAGAAGCGTATATAAATTATCCTAGCTGGTGTAGGATAATTAATTTGCGCCTCATACTTGTCTCTCTTTTTCATTAAGATTTTTGTGATAATATGAATATGAGTGTAATATGCAATTCAATAATTCAAGCTAGAAAATTACCGATGTTGAAAGGGCAAAAAAATATTTAAAATAACTGGAAATTTATTTTTAACTTCTGCTATAACACTTATGCGTAAGCTTAAAAGAAGAAAACTGAAGCTCACAGCAGAACATCGATCGAATCTATATTTAAAAATGTGCCATTTTGAAATCTAGGCATGTGTGTTGGTGTCTGTGTACGTTTGGTTTTGAGCAATTTTGCATCAGTCACATTCTCTTGTATTTCCTAAAATTTCTCAGAATAGGTAGATATTGAGCGAAAATTGATTTTATGTTTTTTGAAATTTGTCGAGGTTTTCTATTGATGTTTATAGAGATTGTTTCGTATTTGCTAAAAAAACGAGAGATTTCCTGTTGAAGAGTGGTTTTTGTCGAAATAATCGAGAAATAAGTTTGTAGTGGCTGAATTATTTCATAATTCACTCAGACATTTTTTATTAATATTTGACCAAGTTTCGTACTTTCTGGTTAATTTACTTTTGATTTATGATATGTTTCGGTAAATGCTGTGATATTTTGGAAGTTATCAGTAAATTTCTGTATTCCTAGTATATCGGAAGTTTTCATTAATATGGAAACTTATTTTCATGAAAATCTGAGAATACTTTCTTTTCAGAGCGTATCTACTTGTATATGGTTCATTTAGACTGTACGTACAAAAAATAAGATCTTCATCAAGGAACCTGTGAACGCCTTGGCAATCACATATCCGCTGCACATGCTTAGAAAATCGAAAACATGGTTAAGTTATAAATTTGTAAATACCCACTAAAATCATTGAAAACAAAATATAAATACATGGCATAATTTAAATCAGTATGTTGTCGTTGGCCTACAAACAGATCATTTAAAATCAATTGATTTCATGTTCTTAGAAACCGTTGTCGATTTGCTGTCGAATGAACGCACAAACTGTCATGAGTCAATAATCTGGCAAACATCAAGATGTATTTGTTCTTTCCGTCTTGACATTATTTAAAGGCAAAAATGAATAATACACTATTCACTTTTTCCATCTATAGGAATGCCCCGTAACCATATTTTTTTTCCTAATTACACCATATCTATTCTGCTTGTTTGCCTAATTAGGTCGTCATGAATAGGCAGACATACAAATTACATGCTAAAATAATTTTTCGCGGTTACTCATATTCGAATTGAAGTTGGAGAAAATACCAAATTTACTTAACAGGAGAAAAAACAATTACGAATGAATGACCTTGTGAATATCACAGACAGCATATTTGAATTTCGCGTTTTTCGAACTATTAAAAACGGAAATGAATAATACTCTCTTCCTTTTTCTAATTGCACTTGTGTATATAAGAACGTATCCTTCTAATTATTTAGTTGGTAAAAATCTTGCTTTGCTTGTTGTCTGATTCTTTATAAATAACCTTACTTCTACATACAAAACTGTCAACAGAACTCAGCTGAAGTTTCTCTAAACAACGACTCAAAATACGGTGAGTATTGTTTGACTAACTCTAGGACGCTCTATTTTTCTTTTTCATTTAATTAATGTTGTTTGCTGTCTAGCTTTAAAATTATTTTGAATTCGTTTGATAATGTCATTTCTCTTTGTATTTGGTTATGATTTCACTCATCGCCTGTTGACAAGATTGTTGTTGTCGTCAGACAGCGAACAACTAGAACTTTTCACAGCTATAAATTTAATTCTTTTCTGTTTCGCTTTTCTTCTTGTTGACGTCTATTATTTTCGATAGT
>CAJNSZ010000994.1:16062-35853 GCA_905329745.1 Rotaria sp. Silwood2 | reverse complement strand
ATGAAACAAAAAGTTGATAAGAACAGATAGGCACAAGGTATAATATGATGTGCCCAGTAAGGACGGATACATAAGGACATACATGGAATACGAAGAACTGGTAAGGAAAAGTCAAACATCATGCATGCCACACCAGACACGCACGCGGAAACGTTGCAACTAGTTTATTGAAAGCTGCAATTCTCACAGTAACAAAGCTATTCGATTATTTCATTCTGCGAAAAACACAAACTGTGAATTCGACAAATAAAAAGTATTCTCAGTTTAATAAATACTCAACAACATTGTTTCACTCCATAACTATGCAGCTTCAAGATTACAACTTTGAAAACAATCTAAAACTGTTGACCCTACAAATAGTAAACGGTCGCAACTTTTGCATTTAGTACATTGAAAATTGTCATCAACTACTAGACTCACTTTCAAGCAAAGATTTGCAGCTGATACTATGCTACAGAATAAAATAACAAATCAATCGCTCTAAAAAGAACTCTTTTCAAATATATTACTCAATTCGAACAACACGTTTGGAATTGATAACATGATCGATGATCATATCACAAATCAATCATTTTCACAAAGACTATGTAAAACTATCTTGCTCGACTCGAACCAAAGCTTTAGAATTATACCACAATTGATGATCACATCACAAATCAATCATTCTCAAGAAGACTCTGTTCAACTATTTTGCTTATTTTGAACCAAAGATTTCGTGTTAATGACAAAATCTAGGATCACAAGATAAATCAATCATTCTCATCAACACTCTGTTCAATTATTTTCCTTCTTTTGAACCAAAGATTTTGTGTTAATGACATAATCTATGATCACACGATAAATCAATCATTCACATCAAGACTCTGTTCAACTATTTTTCTTCCATTGAAGCAAAGATATCGAGTTCATCATATGATCGATGATCACAAGATAAATTAATCATTTTCATCACGACTCTGATCAACTATTTTATTCATTTCACGGCAACGGTTTGCAGCTGACAACCTGATCGATGATCACATGACAAATCAATCATTCTCACTAAGACACTCACCAGCTATTTTGCCCTTTTCGAAGGGAAGCTTTGCAGTTGATAACATCATCGATGTTCACATGACAAATCAATCATTCTTAATAAGACTCTGTTCAACTATTTTGCTCATTTCCAGGCAAAGACTTCCAGCTGATAATATGATCGCTGTTAACGTGACAAGTCAATTATTCCCAACAACACTCTGTTCAACTATTTTGCCCCTTTCGAAGGAAAGCCTTGCAGTTGATAATATGATCGATTGTCACATGAAAAACCAATCATCAGAATCAGCACATTTACCACATTTACGCCATTATATGTCCATCCGATCATCACTACGTAAGAATTTGAAGTTCGCAACATGAACGATAATCACAAGACAAAAGGACCTCACTAAATAGGACGCTTTTCAACTATTTTGCTAAATTCAAACAACAGCTATGTAATCGGTAACATCATCGATGATCAAATGACAAATCAATCATTCTCAGGAAGACTCTCTGCAACTATTTTGCTCATTTCAAAACAAATCTTTGCAGTTGATAACATGGTCGATGATCACATGACAAATCAATCATTCTCACCAACACTCTCTGCAGCTATTTTGCTCATTTCGACGCAAATCTTTGAAGCTGATACCATGATTGATGTTACCATGACAAATCAATCATTCTCATCAAGACACCGTTCAACTATTTGGCTTATTTCGAAGCAAAGATTTCGAGTTGATGAGATGTCGATGATCACATGACGAACCAATCATTCTCAACACGGCACCGGTTAGTTATTTCGGTCATTTCGAAGCGAAGGTTTGAAGTTAATAACATCATCGACGTTAACCTGAGAAATCAATCATTCTCAGCAAGACTCTCTTCAATTATTTTGCTTATTTCTGAGCAAAGTTTTCCAATTTATAATATGATAAATGATCACACCATATATCGGTCATTCTCAGGAAGACTCTGTTCAAGTATTTCGCTCGTTTTCAAAGCAACGTTTTTCAGTTCATAACATGATCGATGATCACAAGATAAATCAATCACTTGAAGGAAGACCCTGTGCAGCTATTAAGCTTATTTCGAAGCAAAGATTTCGAGTTTATGACATGTCCATAATCATATGAGAAATCAATCGTTCTCATCAAGAGTCTGTTCCACTATTTAGCTTATTTAGAAGCAAAGGTTTCGAGTTTATCGCATGTCCATAATCATACGAGAAATCAATCATTCTGAAGAAGACTCTGTGCAGCTATTTTGCTCATTTGAAAGCAAAACTTTGAAGTTGATATCATGATCGATGTTACCAAGACAAATCAATCATTATCACCAAGACTCTGCGCAGCTATTTTCCTCATTTCGAAATAAATCTTAGAAGTTGATAATATGGTCGATGATCACATGACAAATGCATCATTCTCACCAAGACTCTGTGCAGTTATATTGCTCATTTTTGAAGTAAATCTTTGAAGTCGATATTATGGTCAATGTTACCCTGACAAATCAATCATTCTCATCAAGACTCTGTTCAACTATTTGGCTCATTTCCAACCAAAACTTTTGGATTCATAACATATTCAATAATCACAAGATTAATCAATTATTCTCACGAACACTCTCTTCAACTATGTTGCTTATTTCGAACCAACGTTTTTTAGTTCATAACATGATCAATGATCATAAGATTAATGAAGCGTTCTCACAAATACTCTCTTCAGCTATATTGCTCATTTCGAAGCAAAGCTTTCAACTTGATAACATGATAGATGCTAACATGACAAATCCATCATTCTCAGCAAGACTCTGTTCAATTATTTTGCTGAATTTCAAGGAAAGCTTTCGAATTGGTAACATGACACATCATCATATGACAAATGAATCATTCTCATTAACGTCCAGTTCAATTGTTTTTGCTCAATTCGGATGAAACCTTTGTAGTGCATAACATGATTCACGAGAAGATGTTAAATGGATGATTCTCAAAAAGACTCGGTATAACTATTTTCCTGATTTCCAAGCAAAGCTTTGAAATTTGTAACATGATCGACGATTGTATGACAAATCGGCCATTCTCATAAATACTCTAGTGAGCTGTTTTACTGATTTTCAAGCAAAACTTTTGAAGTGATAACGTGAACGATGATCACATGACAAATAAATCATTCTCAGGAAGACTCTGTACAGCTATTTTGCTCATTTCGAACCAAATCTTTGAAGTCGATAACATGGTCGATGATTACATGACAAATCAATCATTCTCACCAAGACTCTCTGCAACTATTTTGCTCATTTAGAAGGAAATCTTTGAAGTTGATATCATGGTCGATGCCACCGTGACAAATCAATCATTCTTATCAACACTCTGTTCAACTATTTTGTTCATTTAGAAGCAAAAGTTTTGGCTCCATAACATAATCAATAATGACAATATTAATCAATCATTCTCACGAACTCTCTCTTCGACTACTTTGCTTATTTCGAACCAACGTTTTTCAGTTCATAACATGATCAAAGATCACAAGGTAAATCAATTATTCTCACGAAGACGCTCTTCAGCTATATTGCTCATTTCGAAGCAAAGATTTGGCGTTCAGTGCATTATCGATGATCATATGAGAAATCAATCATTCTCAACAAGACTCTCTTCAACTATTTTGCTTATTTCGAAGCAAAGATTTCGAGTTCATGGCATGTGGATGGTTAGATGAGAAATCAATCATTCTGAACAAGACTTGTTCAGGTATTTTGCTAACTTCGAAGGAAAGCTTTGAAGTTGATAACATGATCCATGTTAACAGTACAAATCCATCATTCTCAGTAAGACTCTGTTCGATTATTTTGATGAATTCGAAGGAAAGCTATGGAATTGGTAACATAATACACCATCACATGACAAATCAATCATTCTCAATAACGTCCTGTTCAAATTGTTTCCTCAATTCGGATGAAACCTTTGTAGTGCATAACATGATTCACGTAAAGATGTTAAGTGGATGATTCTCAAAAAGACTTGGTATAACTATTTTCCTGATTTCGAAGCAAAGCTTTGAAATTTGTAACATGATCGACGATTGTATGACAAATCGGCCATTCTCATAAAGACTCTAGTGAACTGTTTTACTGATTTTCAAGCAAAACTTTTGAAGTGATAACGTGAACGATGATCACATGACAAGTAAATCATTCTCACCAAGACTCTGCGCACTTATTTTGCTCATTTCGAAGAAAATCCTTGAAGTTGATAACATGGTCGATGAGCACATGACAAATCAATCATTCTCACCAACACTCTCTGCAACTATTTTGCTCATTTAGAAGCAAAACTTTGAAGTTGATAACATGATCGATGTTAGCATGACAAATCAATCATTCTTATCAAGACTCTGTGCAGCTATTTTGTTCATTTTGAAGCAAATCTTTGAAGTCGATAACATGGTCGATGATCACATGACAAATCAATCATTCTCACGAACACTCTCTTCAACTATTTTGCTCATTGTGAAGCAAATCTTTGAAGTTGATAAGATGGTGGATGATTACATGTTAGATCAATCATTCTCACAATAAGTCTGTTCATTCATCTTGCTGAGTTCAGAGTAAACGTTGATATTTAGTTAGATGATTAACCACGACATTATAAAGAAATCATTCTCATTAAGACTCTGTTGAACTATTTTGGTAAATTCGAACCACAACTATGGAATTGGTAACATGATCGATGATGAAATGACAAGTCAATCATTCTCAATAAGACTCTCTTCAAGTATTTTGCTTATTTCGAAGCAACGTTGTCCAGTTCATAAAATGATCAATGATCACAACATAGAGCGGTCATTCTCACGAACACTGTGTTCAACTATTTAGCTTATTTTGAAGCAAAGATTTTGACTTCATGACATGATCGATGATCACGAGTTAAATCAATCATTCTGAAAAAGACTCTATTCAAGAATTTTGCTCATTTCGAAGCAACGTTTTTCAGTTCATCACATGATCGATGATAACAAGTTAAATCGGTGGTTCTCATCAAGACTCGGTGCAGCTATGTTGCTGATTTTGAAGGAAAGCTTTCGAACTGGTAGCATAAACGATGATCGCAAGACAATTCAATCATTCTCAACCAGTCTCTGTTCATTATTGTGCTTATTTTGGAGCAAAGCTTTCGAACTGCTAACATGAACGATGATCAGAAGAGAAATCGGTCGTTCTCATCAAAACTCTATGCAGGTATTTTGCTCATTTGGAAGCAAAGCTTTGATGTTAGTAACATGATCGATGTTATCATGGCAAATCAATCTTTATCACCCGCACTCTGTTCTACTATTTTGCGCATTTAGAAGCAAAGATGGCTAGTTCATCGCATGGTTGATAATCACAAGTTAAATCGGTCGTTCTCATCAAGACACGGTCCAGCTATTTGGCTCATTTGAAAGCAAATTTTTGAAGTTCGTAACATAATGGATGTTATGAGGAGAAATCAATCATTCTGATCAAGAGTGTGCTCAACTATTTAGCTTATTGTGAAGCAAAGATTTCGAGTTCATCGCATGGTCGATGATCACAAGTTACATCAATGATTTGGAGGAAGACTCTGTACAGCTATTTTTGTCATTTGGAAGGATAACTTTGAAGTTGATAAGATGATCGATGTTATCATGACAAATGAATCATTCTCATCAAGAATCTGTTCAACTATTTTGCTTACTTTGAAGCAACGATTTCGTGTTTATTGCATGATCGATGATCACAAGTTAAATCGGTCGTTCGCATTAAGACACTGTCCAGCTATTTGGCTCATTTGGAAGCAAATCTTTGAAGTTCGTAACATGATCGATGTTATGATGAGAAATCAATTATTCTGATCAAGAGTGTGTTCAACTATTTAGCTTATTGTGAAGCAAAGATTTCGAGTTCATCGCGTGGTCGATGATTACAAGTTACATCAATGATTTGGAGGAAGACTCTGTACAGCTATTTTTGTCATTTGGAAGGATAGCTTTGAAGTTGATAAGAGGATCGATGTTATCATGATAAATCAGTCATTCTCAGGAAGACTGTCTTCAACTGTTTTGCTCAGTTCAAGGCAAATTTTTGCAACTGACAACATGATTGATAATCAGAAGATAAATCAATCATGCTGAGGATGACTCTGTTGAACTATTTTGCTCATTTCGGAGAAAACATTAGGAGTTAGTTATATGACCAAGAATCGGATAACAAATGAATGAGTCTCATGTGTACGAGATCTGTATGCATGTATTTTGTTGAAAGTAGATAAGATAGTGAAAATATTTATATTATCAATGATTGTAGAGCAACTGAATGGCGAGGAGGACAGCGAGACATGTGTTGACATATTTCGCGGTCCTGCAGCGAATGAGTTGACAACGATTGAGTGGTACTATTGTGTGATAAGTGAACAATGGAAATTGTCACAAATGTGATATTTAGTTTCATCGTATAGTCGGAGGAGAAGATTCTGTATGAGTTGCTCAGTTTGATATTCCATAAAAACTGACCGAATATAATCAAGATTAGAACACACGAAATGTTTGTCGGGCGAATAAGCTAAAAAGGTAGGCAAAATATAAAAGTGATCCAAAGTAAAATATGTTTGTCATCTGTACCAAGCCGGTAAGGTTTACTCGAATTACACAAAGTGGAAAATGCTGATTGCAATCAAAGCAATCACAGAGAATCAGTGACCGATGAGATATATTCTAAAGTCGAAAGATAGTGTTACCCGTTTTGATGGAAAGTTATCAAGGGTTCTCTTATAATTCGTCTCAAAGGACCTCAAGTTTTCCTTTTAGAATACCCGACAACAAAAGAGAAGAGATGAGAGGAGGTATGCACCAATGCCAGTAAACTGACTACTGAGTCCAATTGGGTATACAGCTAATTAATTTGAAATTATTGAATCATTGGTTGCTTAAAAGTAGCCACAGGTTCTCGAGGTCTATACTATGAGTAACCATAGGTCATCAAGGGTTATACTATGAGGGTACCCGTAACTTCGCAAGGCCTACAATACAAAGGTATCCACAGGTCATGAAGTGCTGTTATAATTAGATATGCACGAGTGCTGGTTAACTGGGTACCTGTCGGTCTAGGTACGCAGTGGTACTGGATATATGTCACAGATCTATGCTTTATTGACTACTCTAACATTTTTCTTTGTGCTAGTACATTATAATGATCTAATTGAGATAGGCTAAAATATATCGAAGAAAGAGAGGAGAAAGAGAGAGAAAAGTTATTAATTTTTTCGGTAGTGATTTCGCGACTATTATAAGGGCGAAATATAATGTTGTAGGTGTCGATTATAGGTTTTTAACGGTTCTCTATAATTCATCCTGAACAATCCAATATTGTCTTCTACCTATAGGGGCGAACGAGAGATGGGAGAGAGAGGGGAAGAAATGCATGGATTTTTTGGACCATTATCTACTCCATTATGGTAACTGCAAAAGATAAGGTTGTTCGGTGCGATTCATAGAGAACCCTGGAAAAACTATAATCGATACGGACATCGTTATGTTTTGCCCTTGCAATAGTGGAAAAGATCATGGATCATATGAGGGCTTAGCTTTTGTTTCTCTTTCTTCGCTATTGTACGGATGAAATGCGGAATTGTTCTGGTCAACTTGATGTCAAGAGAAGTTCTCTGGCAAATATCCTGTGCAGTACCACACTCTAAAAAATTCCGATTTTCTGAGAAACCGACACGAAACTCGAATCCGTTTCTGAGATTGAAGCTGGAATCATTTGAGGCTTTTCGAAGGAAAAAAATGGTTTCCGAGACGTCAGAACCCTTTAAAGGTTTCCAGTAGTAACAAACTTGGAAACTGAAAAGGGTTTCCGACAGAATAAACCGTTTTCGGGATTCGGAAACTCTTCGGTTTCCGAATTTGTTACTATTGGAAACCTTTTAGGGGTTCTGAGGCCTCAGTAACGACTTTTTTCCTTCGAAACTCTCCAAGGATTTCCGAGTCAATCTCGGAAATGGATTTGGGTTTCTGAGCGTTCTGAAACCCTTACGAATCGGTTTTTCACAAAACGGAAAGTTTTTAGAGTGCATACAGGTATGTTCTTCGTTTCGAAAATCAATATTAAATATCGAGTATCAAAAAGAACTTGGATCGATGTTTTTTCGATATTAACGAATCTGGATAACCATCGGCAATCGATGGCTATCACTGACAATCAAAGCAATCAAAATTTCAGCCTTTTTTTCTCTTGGAATTACACAACAGTAATATATTGGTTATCTGTCTATAAATTCGACCTGTTAAAGAGCACATTTTGTCGAATTATTTCTAACTTACTGTCTTCTGACATATTAGAAGGAGGCACTAGAAATGATGGCCGGTTTGAAGTTTCATAAATTTCTGTCAATGCATCGCAATATAGTATAAGTGTGTGGATAAATTCGACTTCAATATTCGAGAACGCTCGAGTAACAGACGGTTTTCCGGGTATTTCTTGCATCATTCTCTCCAAAAAACGCTCAAAAACCTATCATATTCAGTCTGTTGATTGCTTAAGACGTTGAGAAACATAGTGAAAGCCAATTGCGCCCTGTCGCTAGTACCATGAGAATTTTTTTTTACATAATTTTAGTTCGGCAAAAATAACATGGCTTCAATAGTTTCTGTTAAAAGAAAATCTTCTTTCTTTAAAATCACCTACTTTAAACATATTCATCCAAAACGATCCTTAAATGCCGTTTTCACTAATCTTTGAAGCTTAAGGAAAGACTATCGTGTCAGAATCAGTGGATCATTTTGAGATTTCAAAGAAATATTTCTAAAGAACTTACAGATTCTGGATACAGAATGGTGCAATCTATATATATTTCTCAAGAGTGGTTTCACAAGATCCTATTCGGAGGAAATTGGTTATTCTCAGTTACAGTGCATATGAAATATAAGTAACGAAGAGGAATAGGTATGGCGCAGTCTACTCTATGATCGCTTACTATTGTCAGCACATAATCGTTTGAATTACAGAAAATTCACAAAAAGATTTTTACAGTTTTTTTCTTTTGATGAAATATATGTTATACACAATTTCTGGTTACATAGTGGAGCGAGGTGCAAGGCGTAGCATTGAAAGAAACATGAATTTTCTTTTTTTTTCATATAGTTATGGATAGCTGTTGTGGTAAATTTTGCTATTATAATAGAGTTCAGAAAATGTCACTAATACCTTCCTGAAAACTTGTTTTGAATCTGATTCAATGTTACCTGACTTAGTACTGACTGAGAATTGTATCAAAGACCCGTCGTTTCTATTGTTAAATGCTATTGTTACCGGTGAATATTGGGATATGTTTAGTTAGCTATGGCTCTTTATACAAGTGTCTTTTGACTCCAAAGGATTTTCGATTCAACTTTCTGTGAGTCATCTTGCTTCGTAAATGACGTCCACCTTTGTGTAGTACATATATATATATAGTGAGCTAATCTGCCATAAACGATTGATTCAGTAATGTGAAAGAAAAATTAAAAAAAACAAATATAAAAAAAAATGGAAAAACACGATTTCATTTAAAGTGTGATCGTTGACTGTACGTGTTTTTTAATAAAAATATAGACGAAATTAAATCAATAATAAAAATTTATGAACGCGATAAGAAAATCACGATTTATCGCAAAAACTGTTGAAATAATAGAGAAAAATCAGCGATGTTTTCACGATTTAGCGTACAATTATCGTTTCGATAAATCGGGATTAATCGATAATTTTTTACCGATTTTAACGACATGGGCGAGACATTATTTGAATAAGAGAATTCGGGACCAACTCACTGACTAAAAATGAAGTTGCAAGTTAGATAGTACTTAAAATTAGTCTAGTGTCAGTGTTGATGTTTATCACTTGTTTTTTACTAACTTCAGTAATGATTTTTAAGGATTTTGCTTCTCACAAGTTTGACATCGACTTCAACAAAAAAGATGAGACGTCAAAGAGAACTTTTGACTTTTACATCTTTATGGCAGTTTTCAGGAAGAAAGATCTTGGAAATGACTAGTGAATATAGCAAACAACGTACTCCCTAGGGATGCACCAATTCCAATTCATGTCAATTCCAGTTCTTAGAATTGGAGAAATTGGTTGGAATTGGGGATTGGAATTGACTGGAATTGCTATAGCCCAATACTAGGGGGTACCCATATGTGTTTAGCCTATCCTTTAGAGGTATCCATAGATCGGCAATGGCTATCCTATGGAGGTATCCTTACTCCTCATCTCCTGTTTTATGAAGGAACCCTTGGGTCCTCGAGTTCTATATTAGCAGGAAATTCTCCCAACTTTGGTCGAAAGTAAAAACGTCGAAATTAAAAATGTCGAACGCAACAATAATACAAATATCGAAAGGTAGAAATGCTGAAAATGATAGAGTATGAAAGCAGGACTCTTTATCACACTCACCCTAACACCCATCGCCCTCAACCTCTTACACTCTCACCATCACCCTCATTTTATTTTCCATATTTTTACTTTCGACCA
This sequence comes from Rotaria sp. Silwood2, assembly GCA_905329745.1. Classification (NCBI taxonomy): domain Eukaryota; kingdom Metazoa; phylum Rotifera; class Eurotatoria; order Philodinida; family Philodinidae; genus Rotaria; species Rotaria sp. Silwood2. The sequence goes on along the minus strand of CAJNSZ010000994.1, from coordinate 25,308 downwards.
AACTTGAATATACCTAATGAGAGTACCCATAGGTTCTCAATGGCTATCCTACAAGTAGGCATGCACCGAACCCGAACTCAGGTTCGGAATTCGTGACCAAAGGATCTACGTTCGGGTGAAGGTTCGGGTGAAGGTTCATAAGCTCAGATACGGATTCGGGTTCGGGTCGAGTTCGGTTCATACGATCAGGTTCGGACTTGGGAACTATCCAACGAACCCAGACAGCATCACACACCTACGTGATTCTCCAAGTATTTCTTCAGACATATAATTGATTCCGGAGACATTCTCCAAGATTTGACCGTGTTCGGATTCGGGAATTTTCGAACATCGTTATTTGTTTGTCGGATGCCTCTCGTACTTCAGCTTTCGGATCATTTATTTTAACGTCTGTAGACTAGGTGTGCGACGACTCCAGTTACACACCTCGCGAGAGTTTAGTCGAAGGGTTTGTGGACAGCTCCAGTTCACATGAGCCGGAGCTGTTCACTAGCTCAGCTGCATGCAGCTGGAAAGGATTACCATATGCCTCAAAGGCCATCCTATGGGGGGGGGGGGGGTACCCATAGCTTCTCAAGGGCTATCGGGAACGTAGCCATTCGTCGAAGGATTATTGGTCGAACGTTAATTCGTCGAATGATAAATCATCGAACGACGTTCCGTCGAATAGCTTTTGGTCGAATGATAATTCGTCGAATGCGGTTTTGTCGAAAAATATTACATAATTTCTCAAATTACCGCTTGATTTAGAAAATAATAGTAAAACAGTTGCATTGCAAGTATGAGACTCTTAGCATATAGTTGCGTTGTAAGTATAAAAGTAGGTGACAAAATTCTTGGAGCATTAAAAGTGTGGAGATTATTGGATAACGATAACTGGGATGTCTCACAGGTTAGATCTAATTGTGTTATGAATTTGGCTAACAAACATGTCTCTTGTAACCAGAAAAAAACAGATAATGAGGATGTTCAACTAGCTGATAAGTATATCATCGGCTTTCTATAAATTTTATTTGATAAACTTGTTATTTACTTTCATCTTTTCAGTGGCAATGAAGAAGTTAAAGATACAGATGAAGAAGGTCAGAAAAATAGATAACAATTATATCAAGATTTAGATATTGAGTATGTGAATATTTTAATAATTTTTCTTAAGAGTATACATACATCGTAACTATATCTGCAGTGAAACTCTACTTGCAATATGACTATGAAAAACACTTTTGAAGTTGATTTATTGAGAATTCCATTTGCACTATTTCTAATTATAATAATATATTTAGAATGAATGATGATCAAAACTCGACTGCAGATGAATCTCAAGCAAATAATGTAGATGACAACGAAGAACAACATGTTTCGTTACTATTTATTTTCCTCCACTTTCCAGGGAGTATAAACTTATCTGTGAACTTCATTTCGTAGATCAACAATTGATGTACCACCAGTCACAACAGCTGTGATTGAGAAACATCGACGTGTCAAACATGTTTATATGTTGCGTACATCACCTTATGGTTTACGTAAACGAAAAGGTGCATGATTACTTTAACATGATGAAAACAAAAATAACATTTTCATTTTCTATCTTTTTTTTCTATATGAGCAAAGATATAAAATTATTTTGTCGTGTGACTATAACTAAAGACTAACGAGCTCATAAAATCCAAAAAACTGCGACAGAGGTTTAGCTCATGACTGTAATTACATATAAAAAATAGTTGCATTGTGAGTATACTTACGATGAAACTATATGCTAAGAACCTCATACTTGCAATGCAACCGTACTTTACTGTTATTTTCTAAATCGAGCAATAGTTTGAGAAATATACGTAATATTTTTGGACAAAACGTCATTCGACGAAAAGCTATTCGACGAATAATTGTTCGACGAAAACTTTTTTGGCATTCGACGACAAGTTCATTCGACCAATGGCTCCCAACTCTGACTATCCTATGAGGATATCCAATGGTGCTTAAGGGCTACGTTATGGAGGCATCCATGGGTCCTCATGGGCTAGATTATGGGAGTATCCATAGGTCCCCAAGGGCTATCCTATAAAGGTACCCATAGGTTCTCAAAAGCTACCTTATAGGGATACTCATGGATCCTCAAAGGCTACCTTATGCGGGTACCCATGTGTCCACAAGGGCTAGCTTATGGGAGTATCTATAGGTCCCCAAGGGCTATCCTATAGGGGTGTCCATAGGGTCCTCAAAGGCTACCTTGAGCTACCTTATGGGGGTACCCATGAGTCCTCAAGGGCTAGCTTATGGGAGTGTCTATAGGTCCTCAAGAGCTAGTTTATAGAGGACCCATAGGTCCTCAAAGTCTGTCGAGATTTATTGCTATCAACTTTTCCACTGCTATCTTGGGATAGTTTTGTCTTCCCTTGCAGGGCTATCCGCAGGAGAGGTGTGGGGTATCACGAAGTGTGCAGAATATATCTAGTCTTAGTCGTCATAGGTTTCCAAAAGCTTTTAGACGTACGCCCAAAAACTGTGTGAAAAACGATAGTCATATGTTACTCGTGAACTAGTATTGAATATGGCACGAAATACTGAGTTAGGATAACGTAGCAGATGTATGCTTGAGTTTTTCTTTAGGAAGTAAGAGACGACTGTTTTTTTTCTTAGTTCCACGTAGTTGACTCACGTAATTGAGAAGTTTTGCTTCACAATTAATATTATACTGAAGGGATTGCGTTTGACAAATTTGCATCAACTTTTAGTTCGTCTCTGGTCTAACGTCGATGCAGCATTAGATATGTGCCAACTTCAATTCCATAGCTCGCAAGAGCTGCGTCGAAGAGCTGCTATACAACTTCAGCTCATGTGACCGAAAGCTAAATGATCAGCTTCACATCTGCAAACTATGCTGCAGCTTTCATACATTTGCTTATCGGTATCTGCATACGATAACCCTTGAGAACCTCTGGCTGCCCCCATAGGATAGCGCTTGAAGACTTATGGGGACCCTCACAGGATAGCCCTTGATGACCGATGTGTACCCTCGGTCCCCAAGGCGTTGTGGATTTATGTGTACCTCCATAAGGTAGCCCTTGATGACCTATGGGTACTGGTATAGGATAGCCTTTGACGACCTATGGGTACCCTTATAAGCTAGTCCTTGAGGACCCATGGGTATCTCTATAGGATAGGCCGTGAGGATCTATGGGTACCCCTATAGGATTGCCTTTGAGGACCTGTGGGTACCTTAGAGGATGGCCCTTGAGGATATATGGGTACCCTATAGGATAGCCGTTGAGGACCCATGGCTACTACTATAAGCTAGTCCTTGAGGACCTATGGGCGCGTTCATAGAATAGCCCTTGATAATCTATGGTGATCCTCTCTAGCCCCCAGAAGCTGAGCTGGCGGACAGCTCCAGCTTCTGAGAGTTGGACCCGTCACATACTTAGTGTAAACTTGCAATAGCCAACTGTGAAATCCTTTCTTTTGATTTACTGTTACTTCCTTTTATGAATTGACTAAAAATGGTCGAACTCGAACTCGGATAGATGGACCAAACCCGAACTCGAACGTGTGGGCCCAGCCCAAACCGAACCTCGAACCCAAAATGTTCGAGTTCGCTGCATGCCTACCTACAAGACTATCCATAACTTCTCAAGTAATGTGCTATCGGGTTAGAGATAGGCCCTGCAGACCTATTAAATACCGGAACTGATGAGTCCTTCGGAGCTTTTCATTTAGATGTATGTAAATATCTGTGTTAAAGCTGCAATTGAATTTTCGGTACGCAAAAAGAAAAACACTTGGAGAGTGCTTAAAATAAATTTTCGAAGATTCAGAAATCGCAATATGCTTCCGAATTCATCTATAGAAACTTTAACAATTTTTCGAAAATTCGGACACCTATTTTATACCTTTTGAAATTGGCTGAAGGATTACAGATAGTAAACAACTCGGAAACCACGACATTTCAGAACCTCGAAAAAACCTTTCAGACCTTTCTGACGGCCGCAATCCGTTTGTGGTTTCCAAGATTCTTAGTGTTAGAAAAAATTTAAAAGGGGTGAAAGGTAGCCGAAAAGACTTCCCAAGTTCTGAAACGTTTACAAGTGTTTTGTGGGATTCATGTCGAACAGTGAATTCTCGTTATCGTCGTCTGAATTTTATTTTTACTCATTTTTCACAATAACTGCTTTTAGAGTACAAGTAACACAACTGGAACAGTTACACCCTTAGTTATCGGTATGCCAGACGATAATGCTTGGTGTCTCATGGATACTCCCATAACTGCGTCGTACAGAACCTGCGAATCCCTAATTAGGACAGCCTCCGACGAGTGATGGGTATCTCATAGTATAGGACTTGAAGATCTATGGGTACTCCATAATATAGAACATAAGGAGCTATAGGTACTCTCATCGTATAACCCTTGCGGACCAATGGGTATCCTGATGATATAGGGCATGAAGACCTGCAGGTACGCTCATAGTATATGACATGAGAACCGATGAGCACTCCAGTAATACAGGACATACAAACCCATTGGTATCCCCATAGTATAGAACTTGACGACCCAACTGAATCCTGATAATATAGGACTTGAGAACCTATTGGTACCATATAGTATAGAACTTGAGAACCCAAGGGTACCCTCACAGTATATCACTGGAGGATCCAAGGTATCTCCATAGGATAGTCCTTTCCGATCTATAAGTACTCCTATAGTATTGGCTTAAGCACCCGTAGGTGCTCTCCAGTATTGGGCTATACCGATTCGAGTCAATCTTTGGCCATTTCTTGTCAGTTTCAATTCCAATTCCTGTCAATTCCTGCCAATTCCAATTCCCAATTTCAACTAATTCCGCCAATTCCAAGCCAAAAAACGAAATTGGAATTGACTAGAATTGGAATTGGTGTATTCCTATTACTACCTGACTTATAACTTTGTTTTTAGTCAGTGAATTGATCTTGAATTTGCTCCTTCAATCTATGTTTCTTTTAAAAACCTCAAGAAAAATGATTTAACTTTAGCCAAAAAACAAGAAATTATAATATTGTCCATGCCAAAACGAACGTCTAATCATTACAGTAATTCAAACGTATTCATGACATGTTGTCTCTAATAATAAGCATTGAAAGCTTCACATAATGGCATATAACAGAAAGAGATATCATTGATTACATATATTACTATTAACAGTAGTCTTTTCTATTGATAAAACATATGAAAAAGTAATACCGATTATGCGGAACAACACGTATTGAGCATACTTATCGACATGATAATCAAAAATGTATGCATCTCACACTTTTTCGTATGCTACAATACTATAGTGATCACATCTTTCATAAAAGACCTCTGTAGAAGTGTCAGCATCGTTCGGCCTGAGAAAATTACTCACGCATTTTAAGGTTTTTTCGTCGTTATCAAGCAGCTATTTTCTATTGAGTGTTCGCAATTGTTCGTCGAGAAGAAATGTTGTGTGCAACGTTGTGTTCACAGTGGAAATCGCAAATTATTTATATAGACGAGTGACGATGCACGATGAATAATTATTTTTTTTTCATATCACGGCACTCGATCAATAACAAACTACATGGCATATAGAATTATAAATTTTTCTTCAAAAAAAATTTTTGCACTGCCATTCTACTGTCTTCAAGCGAAATTTGTTTTTTTTGTATGTGAAAGAGAACAGTGAGACCTGTAAGATGCAAAGAGAAAGAAAAAAAAGTAATACTCAATAAACCATTCGCTGCTGGCTCATTCTTTTTTGCTTTTAAATTAGACACAGTTGAAAAGATCGTTCCAGTCAAGGTTCTTCTTTTTCGTTACTAAAAAATTAATTCATTTAAATAGAGATATTTACATGTAACATTTTTACTATTTCACATTTTTTCTTAAAAAGTTTGAGAAATTCTCTTTTAACATAATAATATAAATTGAATTTTTGTATTTTAGGTTACGCAGTGTTCGTCGTTGTTGATAGAGGTCTACTTTTTTGATCGTGATCATCAAGTTTTTCCTACTCAATTTTTTTCCATTAATCTCTAATTTAAATATCAAATTTGAGTTTTTTTTATTATCAATATTATTCATTAGAAAACGAGAAATGCTGAAAGATTCCATTCATACTATTATTTGCAAAAGAAGAATAATGAAATTAGAAACTAATACCAAATAATAAATCAAAAAATCTACAGGAATGGGTTTTTGATGACAAAACAATGGAAAAACCATTGATTAATTATTTTCGAATAGTTCTTTTAAGTAACAGAATTTTTTTCACATTCAAATAGAGGAAGAAACTGGATTTTTTTAAACAAAACAGCAAATCTAATAACACTCTTGCTTGAACTCATATGTATCTTGTTTTCCTTTCGATGTTAAAACCAATCATATTGTGAAGATTTATTCAGCGAACTTCAGTGATTAAAAAAAGTATGTATTTTGACTTAACTACTGAACACGTTGGCAGTCAAAATTATCTTCAATGAAGAATCTAAAAAATAACTGTGTTAAACTTCCTCCTTAACTTTATATTACGTCGAATGGTATGAGATGTATTTGATAATTAATAAAAAAAGAAACCATCGTTCGTAAAAGCTCCGAAATCATTCCCAACATATTAATGATAGTCGAGTTTATAAGTAAAAACCTCTTCTCGATTCAATCAATTTGTAGTTGCAAAGATCATTTGTTATGATATGCAAGCTTTCAATTACAATATTCTTTGAATCAAACATGAAAAACTTCGTATCTCACTTGATTTACAAGAAGTTTTTTTTTATATAGCCTATATACTGTGAACAATCTCAGGCAACTTTATCGGACACATTGTATTATTTAGCTGTAGGCAAAAACGATTGTTTCTTTTTCTTTCGTTTCTATCAAGTAGAGAAACAAAATGCATTGTGCATTAACTTTGCAAACATTAGACTAGAAAAAAGGACAGTGACGACAAAAAAATGACAACAACAGAGCTCGTGATGTAAACAGTGCAGCTGCCATAAGAAATCTTTAACAATATTTTTAGAAAAGAGAAACATAACCCTTTCTCTCATTAGTCTTCTTCTGTTCTCGTTAAGTTGATACAACTTTGAAATTGCGTAGCTTTCTTTATTGTTTCTGTTTGAGAGTGGTTGAGGATGAGATTGGGTGGGGGTGAGTGCAAGCTACCATGACGCGTTTCGTCCTTGCTTAACGGTCATATCAGGTGGCATTATTCTAATTTTGTCACAAGCTTAAAACAAAAATTACAACAGAAAACCGCTGTTCAATTCCCACAAGGAAGAGAACCGGTATTGAGAAGCATGACAGCAACTATAAGAATAAGCAGCCACGATCGCAATTTCGACCTTGCTTAAGGGTCTCATCAGGTGGTCGAAATTGCGATCGTGGCTGCTTATTCTTACAATTTCAGCCATGCTTGTTAATACCGATTCTCTTCCTTATGGGAGTTGAATAAAGCTTTTCTGCTGTAATTTTTTTTAAAGCAAATGACGAAATTAGAATAATGCCATCTGATGAGACCCTTAAGCAAGGTCGAAACAATGATCGTGGCTGCTTATTCTAATAGTTGCCTTTCAGGGTGTGGGTGTGGGTGTGGGTGGGTTATTCTCCTTTAATGATCTATACCCACACTCACACTCACACTCACACCCAAAATACAGTCTTACGAATTTTCAAAGAATTTAATCATATCATCATTTTAATTAAATTGTTGATTTTGAGATTGATGCATAGGTGGGTGTGTGGTGTAACGAAAATGGTGATGCAGCTCTACAACTGGTTGGGCATTGATTTTAATGAGCTACTAGTGCATTCCAGTATCGTTATGACAAATGGAGAGGCACATTAAATGTATTTGATCCCATTGTGGGCATGATGTTTATTCGACTAGCGCACTACATCCAAAATGTGCACTACCTCCAAATGTGCCTACATCCAAATGTAACAATCTGATACACAAAATGAGCTTATATATGAGAGGGATGGAAGTGAAGAGAGAGAATAGATGGTACAATACAAAAGGGAGAAGGAAAAGAGGAAAGATATAACAGAATATTCCACATTACAAGGTTAGTCAATGGTTGCTGTTGAAGGGACGTTCATCTTCTTATGTCAACCTTGTTGGTCCAATGACATTGAGAAGATGTCCCTTTTAACGTCGTATGATGCAATAACGATTAGCGTACAATCGTATCGTTTACATATGAAGGATACATTTGTATACACGAGTAGAATAAGAGACGATGACAAGAAAGATGATGAGGCAAAGGAGAGAACAGATACAGAAGAGCAACGGAATAAGAACACATAGATCAGAACCATATGTATCATATACAATTGAATGGGAAGCGCATTACGACAGATAGAGAACAAGGTTCCATCATGGGTAGATAAACGTAAGAGTTACACGGTTAAGAACGTACGTATCATTGATTGTACAAGAGCACACTGAGAAAGATAAGATATCACATGGGGTAATATGCTTATTGGCACATGTGGAGTGTGAGTATGGGTGATTAAAGGAGAATAACCAACACCCACACCCCGTCAATGTTTCCTGAAAAGCCTTTCTAGAAAGCAGAGGTTAGTTTTGACTTTATGTTGCACTTATTCACTATGTCAAGCAGAAGAAAGTAGAGTCATTTGTTAATTGATATATAGATAAATTAACTCTTCGTAGCTTAATACAAAAATAAAAGTGATAGAAAAAGCAACTGTAGAAAGAAGTCAATATTTTTTGGGAAGAAAGTTTTTTCTTCTATGGTGAAAATTATGTTTGAAATAGGCATTGTCGATAGAGAACTTAAGTTGTTACTTTTTCAATTAAAGATATTGGATTCCACCTAGTAAGAATGCAGTTTCGTGTACAATGTCACTTTTTTTTGACGTCGTACAGCTCGACTAGAGTTTTTCTGAACCTGCTATTATAGTCTTTATAACTTGATAAATGACCACCGTTCAATCCGTAAAGTTTTCGTGAAAATACTTGATCGAGTGAAACAAAATATGAAGTGCCTGAAAAACATTTTTTGACACTTCACCAATATGACAATCGCTCAGATGATCAGAATAGTCGTACAATATCTGACTTCCTTAGGAATACGAATAGTTTCTATGAAATTCACACAAGTAACAAGGACCCTGCCGGATTTCTCAACTTATTCATTTCGAAAAACAAAATACAGGGTTTTGTAGAGCTTGAAAAGTTACATCTAATGGTGTATAAATCAGATTGGTTCCTGTTCAATTTTAAGAATTTT
>CAJNSZ010000994.1:0-16032 GCA_905329745.1 Rotaria sp. Silwood2 | reverse complement strand
ACGAAATGCCTTTTTTCATTGTTCCAAAATTGATCAACCACTTGTTGTTCATAATTCAGCGCGCGCCTATTTTAAAGAAGAATTTTCTTTTTGACACACCATTCTGAAGAGTAAATTGTGCTCTACACAGTACACTACTTTTTATTGCAGCTTCTTTTCAGAAAAGAGCGAATAAGAGTGATTTTTAAAGCATATCGAAGGTTTTTGACAAAATGCGATTTTCTCCTCTAATTCTCAGCCAATATCAATTTTCAATGCATCATTAGAAAGAGCGTTACAAACTGCACCAGAGAAGTTGTTTTCACAATTATTCTATCTTAGAAAAATGACTTGGTAGATTCTTATGTGCACCAATCATGCATAGTGCTCCTTCTATTCTCTCATTCGAGCATCGAAGATAGCATGAAACTTTTTTTAACATTGGAAATTTGTAGAGAATTGCTTTCTCTACAAAACTCGTCTATTTGAAATCGACGGTAGTTTTATTCTCATGATCAACATACCGTTATTTCGCTCTTAGGCTTAGAGTGAAATTTGAACATTAACTTCAACAACAAAGTGGTTTCGAATTTCGTCAAATAAAGTACTGTAAGATGAAATGTGATGTCGATTTTTTTCTCCACGTCTTACACTCTTCCGAGCGAGATATGGTGGGGAAAAATAAGTTCTTTATTTGACGAAATTCGAAACCACTTTGTTGTTGAAGTTAACGGTCAAATGTTACTCTGATCCTAATAGCGAAATAACGGTATGTTACTCATGAGAATAAAAGTACCGTCGATTTCAAATAGAAGAACTTTGTAGAGAAAGCAATTCTCTACAAATTTCCAATGTTAAAAAAGTTTTTATGCCATCTTCGATGCTCGAATGAGAGAATAGAAGGAGCACTATCCATGATTGATGCACATAAGAATCTGCCAAGTCAACTTTCTAAGATAGAATAACTGTGAAAACAGCCTCTCTGGTGCAGTTTGTAACGCTCTTTCTAGTGGTGCATTGAAAATTGATATTGGCTGAGAATTAGAGGAGAAAATTGCATTTTGTCAAAAACTTTCGATATACTTTAAAAGTCACTCTAATTCGATCTTTTCTGAAAAGAAGCTGCAATAAAAAGTAGTCTACTGTGTAGAGCACAATTTACTCTTCAGCATGGTGTGTCAAAAAGAAAGTTTTACCTTAAAATTGGCGTGCACTGAATTATGAACAACAAGTGGTTGATCAATTTTGGAACAATGAAAAAGGCATTTCGTAATTATGTTGCTAATAAATGCTGAATACATCAATAGATTGACTTCAAATTTTGTATACGTAGACTGCAGACCACGAACTATTATGTGACAAAAACCAGACAGTTCTAGCTTATTTAGCGTCTGAGGTATGAACAAAACAAAAAAGTTCATTATGGTGGTTGATCAATTTTGGTACCCACTGTATATGTCGATTCTTACACCATCACCAGTGACTTCAACGGAATGAAGTCCAAATTGATGGCTTATTTCGTCATCGAGCTTGTTTAAATCAACATTCAAATTGCTTTTTGCTGCATTAGTTAATTGAAGAAGACGTTCACCATATGAATCTGATTGAAAACGATCGTTTCGTTCAATGGCTGCAATAATATCTTTCATGTGATCGTATTCATTAAGTATTGAATCAAGTGTTTTGCATGAAATTAATTAACCAAGTAGTTCAATTCGACTTGGTATTCCTTCACAATTTGGTTCAAGCAATCGACGTATCTTATTAATATAAGAATTTAACATTAAATATAGAATATTAGCATATACTTAAGATTATTATTATTATTATAGCTAAAATATTTAATTGAAAGGTGTTAACAGAATTTTACTTTATTTGATTAAATATTATTAGAATTATTTTTTTAATAATTATATTAAAATAGATTGATTATTTATTATATTGATATGAGTAGAAAAATTCATTCTATGTTATAATCAATAATATCTTCAATGGTCTAATTAGTATTTGGAAGAAGTATTAATCAACTAATGAAGAAGAAAATGATTTCTAATATAATACCGGTGAGTAATCATCAGATTTTGTTTGTTCAATATTTAAATTATTGTTATTTGTTGATTCAATTGAAAGTAAATTATTTTCTTCAATATGTTTGATTATTGTTTTCTTATTGGTTGACTCTCTAGATTCATCTCTCGCATTTTGAAGATTGATTGTTAAAGAGCTTCTTCTATGTAGATTAGCTTCTTGTGATTGATCATATTCAGGATTGAGCGATATCGATCTATTGTATGGAAATTTATTAATTGTTCGATCATTTTTTAATCTATTGATAGATGTTTGTTGTTTATTCTGCATTTCATTGGATAAAATCTGATTATTTTCAATAATAACATATTCATGTTTGTTATCGATCGAACTCGGGACAACGGATTGAGTGATCTTCGAGTTGTGAAGTATTTCTTTGTTAACAGAGGAAATCGATTGTTCATTATAATTTCGGTGACTATTGATTTGATCTTCTTGCAATTGATTATTGTTTAAGTTGCGATTAATGCTATTTGTAACGATGGAATGTGTTCGATTAGGTTGTAATATATGATCATCATGTTCTTCATTCTTGACATAAGAATAAGATTTTAAAGTTAGTTCAAAAATGATTTATGAAAGTGTGTAAAAGATTATTACTAAATTATTAACCTATTTCTAGTAAATGTGATATATTGATGACTCAAGAAAAAAGAAAAATAAAGTTCTTCAAATATGATTGAAATTGTCTGATCAACTGTTTTTGCTTTAGTGTATTCAAGAAGTGAGTAGACTCTACAATCGGTCAGTGTGTCCGGCCGTCCGGCCGTTTACACGATAACTTTCGAAAGGAGGATCCGGTCGCGATGAAATTTTCTATACAGTTTTGTCTTATCAATGTCTCGGTCGAGTGTGGGTGGGTGTGAGTAGGGTGGGAGTATAAGTGAAGAGAAGAACGCTCACAACCCACATCCACACCCCACACCCTCATCGGGTTCAACAGTTACTGAATGGTTGTTCAAATAGAATAATGAGAAGTGTCGTTCAGCAACAGATTTGCAGCTGATAATTAGCATTTTATCTTACTTTTTGTCAAAATAAAATAGAAGATGATCGATATTTTGTTTGTATTTATTATTCTTTGAGAGAATATATTTCAAATTCTCCTATTATTCATCGTGATTCTCTCAATAGGTTTCTGAAACCATCTCACATCAAGAGTTATAGTACAGGAACGTGGCAGACAGTCCGATATGTGTCTTGATCTAACATTTAAAGGTAATATTGCAGACGCAATTTTACTTGTCCTCTACAATTGAATCCATTGTGTTTGAATTTCACTGAAAGCGTGCCTTGAAAGACAATATTGTAGTTACGACTAGTGACTATTCCACTACGAAGCTTTTTTTTTTGAATATGGAATGCAGGCTTTATCTATTTGAAAAACAAAAAGAAGGAGTACTACACTCAATTGCAAAAAATACCTATTAGATGTAATTACTTCAACATCAAGATGCTTGCAAAACAGTTACATTAAAAAAAAATCTGAAACTAATAACAGGCAACATTTTTTAAAGCATACATGCCAGATATTGATACTTTGAAAGTAATTACGGAAATTAACATATATTGTTTTGAGTTATACCTACGAAGTTATTTTTCTTGCTTATATTTTTGAGTGTTTCATTGACAAGGCGAAGTTTTTTTGTTCATTTATACGCTCTAAACGTTACCATAGACAAGTATTTGCTTTCTGGAGATTCTTATGATGTTTGAATTTCATCTATTACGATTAATATATAATTATTTTCGATTAAAATTCACCTCATTAAATCTATATGATTCTCGATCAACAGATCCAACAACAGTGCATCATGAAATTCTCTCTACTCGTTTATTTACTTTTCTATTTGGAGCTTCACTTGCTATACTCACCATCTTCACTTCTTTTCGTCCACAAACGACACTTCAAAACATTCAATCACCATCTATATTTGATTATGAACGCCTTCTAAAACAATACCCGAACACTGTTCAATGCCCATGTACATTTATTTCGATACCTTATGAAACATTTATCACTATTGAAACGTCATTTCATCAAGTCTGCTCAAGTAATTTCATTTCACAAGCATGGATTGATTTTCTATTCAAAAACATTGAGAGAAGTCTGTGACCGATGGATGCGCGTACTAGTTTGAGTGCTATGTGGCAATTAATTGCGACACTTTGCCAAAATTCGATAACTTTTCTTACTGATGTACTTACTGATTTCACTAATTCACCATTGATTAGCTTGACAGTCGTAACCAGTGATCGCATCGAAATTGATCCTCAAGCAGCACTGAATGAAATAAAACGAACAGCATCGAATACTCTACTACTATCGCTTACTGCTATACATCAAATTATGCAAATAAATGATTTTTTGAAAGGTACATCAATAAACTACATCATACGTACAACCAATCAGCCATTCGAATCGATTGAACCCATTGAAATAATTGCAAATGAATATCTACAAGACAAATCAACAGTTAATTGTTCTTGTCTAAATAAGAAATTCTGTCCAATGTTGGGTTGCATCTACTGATATGATGTATGGGATACTGATGGATTTTTTGATCTGAATATTCTAGTCGCTAATGAAACACTACCCGGCATTGTTATTGATTGTTTACCACTTCAAGCGATATACGCTTCATCATTCGAATGTTTCTATAATCAATCATGTCTCAACATGTTATTTAAAGCCTATTCAAATAAAATGGATATTCAAATACTTAATAAATCTTTACCAAGTCGATTTCCATTAACTGCAAGCATTAAAACACTCATTGATGACTTATTCATCGAAAAAATGATGATTCAAACCAATTATGATCTTTATTTTAATGCATGTAGATCAGTTTACTGCAGTTATACTTATACACAACGATTCCATTGGGTCTATGCTATTACGACTCTAATCGCTCAATATGGAGGATTAAATACAGCATTTTATATTATTACACCTTATTTGATCGACTTGCTACTATTCCTGAAGAAAAAAATATTAAGAAACAATCGAACTCAACAGGATGAAGGTAAGTATTCAAATATATCTGATAACGATGGACTCTATTGGGATTCATTAACCGTGTTCATATTCCAGTGTATGCACATTGCATGTATATATTGAGGAACTGTAGGGATGTTATCTCAAAATCTCCGTAGCAGCTGGAGAGATAACATAAAGCATGTTATTAGAACTAGGGATGCACCAGTACCAGTATACTGGGTACTGGTAATACTGGTAAACCAGTATACTGGTGACCAGTAATACTGGTTTTCGACTTTCGACAAAAGCTATTAGTTGAATGCGTAATTTTCTCAGCATCACTTTTTTGCCTATATTCAAGTAAAAAATTGAGTTTTGCATAAGTTTGAAACAGTATACGATATTGTATATAACATTATAAAGAACGTTTTTCAATAGTTTTCATCGTTTTTGAAGAAACAACATCATTAATTCAATTCATAGTCAAGGTACAAGAAAACATTGTGCTCGAAAAACTATATTGAACATATCAGATAGTACGAAACGTCAGTTGATCAAGAAAGCAATAAATATATGTATATATTGTAAACAATGACAATTGTCGCTCATATTAGTATTATATAAGGAAAGATTACTGATACGAGGGCAACCTATTCACTGATTTTGTTTTAGTCAACACTAATAAAACGACTATATTTATGTGCCAGGCCCAATTTGTAAGTATAAATCCAAACGATAAAAGTTAGGGACAGTATTTTTGATTATATCAATTAAAAGATTCGATTAAATTATTGGTATCGTTACAAAATTGAACATGTAATAGTGACATTGCTTGTTTACCCTACTGTAATTTTCATTTAATATATGTATTATCTGCATCATTTCCGATATCGTAAACAAAAAAAAACTCTAGCTTTAGCTATATAACATATATACACAAACTAACACAATAGATAAGTGTTGATCAGGTTCACTAAATACATGTATATTTTCTTTCTAGCTCGATTAGACTTAAGTACAAGCTAGTATGTTCAGCATAGTATCCCCATTTTTTACTCTCTCACTAAATCAATCAATGAAATCGTTTTTTTTCTTCAAAAACGATAAAAACTATTCAAAAACGTTCTTTATAATGTTATCAGTTAGGTGAGTATACAATACCGTATACGGTTTCAAAATGCTGCAAAACTCAATTTTTCACTTGAATATAGACAAAAAAATGACGGTTGAAAAAATTACTAATTCAACTAATAATTTTTGTTGAAAGTCGAAAACCAGTAATACTGGTGACCAGTATTTACTGGTGGACCAGTATACTGGTCACCAGTATATACTGGTGGACCAGTATACTGGTGACCAGTATACTGGTGGACCAGTATTACTGGTCACCAGTATTACTGGTCCACCAGTATATACTGGACCAGTAGACCAGTATAATACTGGTACTGGTGCATCCCTAATTTAGAACAAATACTAATAGGTGGGATACAAGAGAACTTGAAGCTTGTCCACAAGTTTCATATTCTAAAATCCAGATGTTTTTCTCTCTCTAAAGATTCGTTATTTAGTTCTCTACAAAATGGTTCATACAGCATGATCTTGATACTCGAGATGCCCTCTAATCGAATAGAAAAAAATATAGCCCATGACATTCTCTATCGAATGTTCTCTCGAAAAATTTCTTTTCTTGGAAAAGAATATTTTAGAGCGCCACTATAATGCAAAATCTCTAGCAATACTTCATTGAAAATAATTGAAATCATTTTGGTTGCCAACTGTTCATGGCAAATTTTTACTACAACAAGGAGATGCGAATGGAACAACTTTTGCTTCAGCTGATAGAAAGCATATAAATATGCGGATACAGGTGTTTTTCGAAAAGAGATTTAATTCGTAATTCTTCTTTTTTTGTAGAAAAAAAGCATATTTTTTGAAGCTCACGATTGTCGGCAGATGTGAACGTGCTGAGAAGTCAGTTTCTTCTTTTCCACCCATTATTTACACAGACTTTTAAATATAACTGAAAAATAGTGGTCATCAAAGTGTATTTCGGCAGTCCAACATTTTGTGTGGACCATCGTTTTATATTTTTTTTAATTTGAGAGATAATGTCATACTTTATGGTGAGAAAAGAAATAACTAATTCAATGTCTCGAAAGACTCAAAAGCATTGAGCTCTAATAATAAAAAGTGCTTTTTCTAAATAATAACGCAAATTGTTAATTCAGAACTAATGAAGTTCTTTTGAGAATTCGGGGATGCATTATGTGATGGAAATCATCAAAATTTTTGGTAAAAAAACGAGCTGCTAAAATGAAGAAAGCATGCCATTTATGAAAAACCAGAACTCGGATATTTATCTCAATTGCTATTTTTCTAACAAAAAAAAAGAATTTTCTGAATTAAATATTTCTCTTTTATTGTCAGTAAAGTGTTAAATCTATCATGCAACAAGCTATGAAAAATGTCAGTAATTCTTAAAACCAAATTTTCATACGGTGAATAAGAGTTTCACTTGGTGAATGTAGGTGTGACGACTCAAAGTTACTGGCTTGAGGTGTCTCTTTAATCATAATTTGGCATGCACACTGTAGTAGCTCACACCTTCATATAAGTCAAGTGAATTTCATGGCAAATCACACTGCGAAGATTGCAGAACAATGATCAGTATATCATTTTTAGTTTAGATGGTGTGTTCGCGAAGTCTTGCTGATAGACTCAGTTGTTTCCTAACACTTTGCTATTGGATTTGAGAGTCATTGGAAAAAGTTTATTAATGATGCTCCATCTTCCAAAATCACAGACAAGATCATCTCTTGTCAATCTATTTTGTGCAGAACTCCAGATGCCATCGTTTGATAAATAAGTATTTCCATCAGGGGAACAATAAAAGAGAATTTTCGAAAATACTAACAGCGGAATACTTGCATGGGCCACCCTATAGTTATCGGTTCATAGAATAAAACAAATGATATGATTGATTAAAAGATGCTAATTAGTTGAAGAACGAAATTGATTCTACGAGAAAATAATTTGATAAATAGTATAGCTCATGAATGTATCAACTTGTGTTGAATTCCGATCATATTTTTCTTTGTCTAGATGTCAGAATTTACACTCTTCTTTGCCATTGGTTTCATAAACTGAGAGTCTCTATAATCGAGTTCAATATGTTCGACAACTATTCAAATGATCGATTTGATATTATTCGTGGTCGTTTCTCAACATGGCTCTATGTAATACTTTTAATCACTACGATGACTAGTATTATAATTTTTAAGACAAAATCATCAAATTGGACAACGGTAACTATTCATTCGCCATCGAAAAAGCAATATGAAGATTTATATCAGCAATATTCAGATACATTACAATGTCCTTGCACTAGTATTTCAATTCCTTATGGAAAATTTATTCAGATCACATCATAGCAGCATCAATTGTGCGAAAGTAATTTCATTCAACCTTGGTGGTATCAAAGTTTAAATGTAATAGGAAATACCGATGCATCATTGAAGTCTTCTCTATTTATTTCATCCTATTTTCAAACATTAGCCATATTGTGTGATATCACAAAGTCAATTATAAACGATTCAATACGTCGATTTTCTTCGACAGCATTTGTTACATCTGTAGTTCTTCAACAGACGTCAATCATTTTACAAGCGAATCAATTTATTCAAAAACTGCAATCTTCTATTTCAACCGAATTACTCATTATTATGTCAACAATCAATGGAATACTTCATGCTAATCAATATATCACCGGCCAAAGAACAAATACTTTACTAAATAAACTATTTTTTAATGCATCCAATCAAACAGAAATAATTTCTATGACGAATATTGGCTATGATGATAATGGTAAGCAATGTTTTTGCGCTCGAAATCCATTCTGTAACATGGAAATACATTATCAAGATACATAAGTATGGACAATACCACGCTTATCTTTCAATTGCTTCGTATTCGATTCGGTATTGAAATCATCTCTCGTATGTTGGTATAACTCTAGTTGCCTAAATAAAGTTTTAATGCAATTGATCTTTTCCAATATGTCTAATATCACAAATATGACCGTTCTTGATGATACGTTGCCTAGTAGATTTGCTCCGAGTACTCCAGTAGAAATTCTACTCAAGCGGATGATGATTGAATCATGGTTTTCATCTATTAATTAGTGCTTTCTATACAAGCTGCCACCCGGTATATTGTACATTTGCCTATGATAGTAGATATAATGCCCTGTATCTTATTACTACAATTATCGGCATTTTTGGGGGTCTTGATATTATTCTTGAATTTGTTTGTTTGATAGTTGGACGATTTTTATTTCGATGTGGTAAAGCGCGACAACCGGATAATACATCGCTTCCAAACAATCCCGAAGTACTTAATCGTAAGTAAAAAAAACAATAATGATTAGTTTTAATCATATTGGAATATTTTGTCTGCGGAAAAGCTATTGATGTAATTTTTTGTCAGGCCAAAATAAGAAACATGATGCATCTACTGGATATGTAAACGAGAGTTCTATTCTCACCGAGCATATTGTACATGAATGCTTGACAAAAAAAATATTCAAATATGTTTGTAGGACAGATTGGGGACGATATTTATATTTTTCATAATCTATTTCAACAATCGTTTTGAAGAGAGAAACAACTGATCGCGATACTCCGGAGTCAATTGTTTCCATTTTGCCGGTGTTTCTCAACAAGATCGATCTTCTTCGAAAGGCATATTATGTATAGAAAGAAACTACTTGATGATATAAATTAATGTATAGCAGTTTCCTCTCTGCAAATTTTGGTTTATTTGTATCACACTTTGTAATTTGTCTGTATAAGATGTAACGCTCTTCTGTTTAAGGAATAGTTTTCTCGTCAGTATGCTGCTTCTTATGCTGACTAAAATTGTTGAATTTTTATTGACAATCGCAGCGTAGAAATAATCGTTGTCAAAATCGTACTATCGAACATTGACATTGATGTTTTCCTACTTCACAAGTCCGAAATTTCAGGTTTTCTTCCCATTCGATAACTCGCAAGAGTTTCCAAAATATACTATTGCCTTCAACTGGTACATTGTCTAAAATAATTTTTCATGTGCGATTTATCAGAGTAATACATAGATGGATTCAAAATAAAATAAATTGTGTAGAATACGACACTTTAAAACGCAAATCATTTGAATAGGAAAATAAGCTTAAGAATATTTTATCAACAAAAAAAATCGAATCAGTGTCATTTATCATTCAGTATCATTTGTAAATCTCAAACATTACATTTTTAGAAAAAAAAGAACTACTTAGATATTGACTCAATTTTTTGATGAATAGTTTATGTTAATCCTTCAAAAAACTCATTTTAGGACATCGTCGAAATTGCTTGCTTCTCTGAAGTGTTTGGGATTTTGTTCGACACGAAATTAGAATTTATAATTTATTTGAAAGTGGATCAAATCAAATTGATATTATCCGTCGTGAACGTTACTCAACAAGAGTCTATTTATTTCTTTTATCTATCAGTATATTTATCATAATTATTTATACTATTTCATCCAAACAAATTATTAGTCAAAAGATCGAATATCCTTCTCAAGAGACATACGAGAAATTGATGCAATCATATGCTTCCACATTGCAGTATCCATGTTCAGAGATATCGATAAGTTACGATCAATTTTTGACAATCGATCCTATATTTCATCAGGTTTGTTCAAGTGATTTTGTACAAGACTCGTGGCTTGATTTTTTGTTCAACAATAGCTATTGGTTTTATTACGAGAGAGCAGATGTTCGCGTACGTGGATCGGCATATTTTAGTTTTTTATCGATGTTGTGCCAGTTTGCGCAGATCACTACTCTCAATGCTATGATGCAGTTTCTTTCAGAAGAATTTATAAATTCTCAATTGATACCCGAAGGTCTTTTTCAAGCACAGATGACTGGAATTGTTGATCAATTTCTTAGCCTCATTTCTTCTCAATTAGCTCATATTTTACAGTTTATACTAGGTATCACACAGGGAAATACATTTGTATCCAGCTACTTATTGAATTGGTACTGGCCATTGCATAACAATAGCAATCAGACAATGATTCAAATGCGTGCCGTTACATTTGATAATTTATGTTCGTGTGGAACACGGACGAATTATGTTCAACCGGGAGGTATTTATTCCTCAATCATTGACAAATCATACTGGATGATGCCTGGACTCAATGTAAGCTGTTCAGTTGTTGAAACATTGTTGCTTTCAACATTTGAATGTTTGGAAAAGTCCAGAACTGTTTCCAAATACCATCAATATAACAGCTTTGGATCCTATGCTACCAAGTAGATTTGACCCGAGCATTTCTATTCATGACGTTGTCGATTGTCTCTTTATTGAAGAATGGCAAACTAGCATCTCTTATATGAAGTTCTATGAACAATGTGCTCCAATGTATTGCACCTATTTATTTGAAAAACATAGCAATGTTTTAATCATTATTTCAGAAATTTTAGCACTGTGGGGTTGTCTCACTCTTAGTTTTGGATTCATCGCTCCATGTATTGTTCGACTATTATTCACAATCGCTACTTTCCGTCAAAACAACACGGTTAATCTTGCCACTTAATTCACTTCAACTGCTTAGTTGTAAATTTTATCATTAATTTAATTTTGAAACATAACATAAAGTAATGAAAGAAGCAGTGTCCAAAGTGAGATATGTTCAGCTTTCCGGAAAAGATAATTACAGAAGTTTCCTTTTTTTGGAAGTCTGAACACTACAAATTTTTTTCTAGAAAAAGTCTTTATGGCATTAATCTCTTCAAGATGCGAAGTCTAGAAGAACTCATCGATTTTTTGCTCAATAGCAATCCAAAAGTTTCGACCCCTTAAAAACTGGTTCAAACTATGTCGTAGTGATGATCATTTTATATACGATGATTGAGCTTTTTTCATCTTACATCTTTTGACAGAAGAAGAACAAAAGATCTTTACTGTCTGAGTCGTTAAAGTTGAGCGAAATATTATTTTCTACATGTTTTTTATAGATATTTTTATATGATTAGATAGAGTTCGATACGCTCTACAATAATATGAATATCAAGAAATATTCAAATTCTGTTTCCACTATAAAACTTGGAGGAAACGACGCAGACTAATAAAAGTCTCATATATCATTCATGAGATAGTATGTTTAACTTTCAATAAATTTAGTTGATTGATTATTAATTGATGCTTCGAGATGCAGCGTCCCATACTGAAGCTGAAAATAACTGTTCTGACGTTTAGTCTCTGTAATATTTGATACTTGACGTTTTCATTCATCTTTTTTGTTTCTTTCAAGTTTTATAGCAGGAAAGCAAAATTCGAATTTTTCTTGATATCCACATTCTTGCAGAACTTGCCGAACTCTATTGAATTATGTAATAATATCCAGGAAACAATATGTCGCTTAAGACGTTACAATACAGATTAGAAGAATTTATTTACAGTATAAACATAACTGTTGTCATCGAAGATATTAAAACTGATTTTTCATCTAATGAATATATTCAAAATAGCTTTATTGGAAGAGAATATGGCAAGGGGGGGGGGCGGATCCCGTCTATTCGGAATAGGGTGGGGATCCAGTGGATCCTGGGGATGCGCTGGAGGTCCAGAGGATGCTGGGATCTCCTTTTTTCCTCTTGAGATATGAACAAATTGGTTAATATGTCTATTTTGAACCAATAAGAGCTATGTGGCGAAGAGAAGACTTAGAAGTACACCCACACCCTCAAGTTTTTAAGGTTCTAGTTTTTCAGTCTAGGTAACAGGCAGAATGTTTTTCAGCAAACAGGATTAGGTTTGTGTATCAGCAGTAAGCTAGAAAAACACCAACGTTGCTCGAACCGTAGTTTGCGATAATAACATCGAGTATGCCATCGCCATTGACATCGGCTGCTGTCACAGCCTGCGGTGAAACACCAGTTGAATAGGACATTGGAGAAGTAAATATGGCGTCGCCTTTGTTGTAGAAAGCATCAAAACTGCCCTCTCCGAAGTTTGCGACAATAATGTCGGGTTTGCCGTCACCATTGATATCAGATGTTGCCACAGACCACGGACCAGAGGTAGTTGAATAGGTCGTTTGACCAGTAAATTTGCCGTTGTCCGTGTTGAGGAGAACACCAACATTGTCCGCATTGACGTTTGCGACAATTATGTCGAGTTTGCCGTCACCATTCACATCAGCTGCCACTACAGACCACGCAGAGCTAGCTGAATAAGCGGTTGGAGCAGTAAAAGTGCCGTCGCCTTGATTGAGAAGAACACTGACGCTCATTCCCCCACAGTTGGCGATAATAATGTCAGGTTTGTTGTCGTTGTTGACATCGGCTGCTGTTATAGAGATCGCGAAAAAGCCACTTGAATAGGTCTTTTCTGTGGCAAAGGTGCCGTCGCCTTTGTTAAGGAGAACACTGACGCTGTTTGCATCAGTGTTTCCAATAATAATATCGGGTTTGTCGTCGCTATTTACATCGACTGCTATAACAGAATAAGAGTGATTCCTGACTGAATAGGATGTTGGAGCAGCGAACGTGCCGTTGCCTGTGTTGAGAAGAACATCAATGTTGTCATATATGTAGGTTAGAATAATAATGTCAGGTTTGCTGTCGCCATTCACATTAGCTGTTGTCACATATATCGGGCTCATGTCAGTTGCATAGGTCATTTGAGGCATAAACTTAATACTACATAGACCTATTCGAAAAAAAGTGCTCTTAGCACCTGTACAATTATGCAGAAGTACCGTCTTGTCACTGCAATTTTAGTAATGAATGATTGCGCCCTGGTTGGACAGAGTGTAGGGGTGTCATTGCAACTTTAAAAAAATCGAAGTTGCAGTACGTATATTAAGGATGTTTTCGGTAATCATACATGATGTTTTGAGTAAGGAAAAGGTTTTTTGGAAGAATAGCGATTTTTTGTAAAGGTTGACGAAAGTAGATTGGGATCGGGGAATCTGAATCTGAAATCCGAATTTCAAAGTTATAAGTCTAACTTTTTTCAAAAACAAATATGGGTGTACAGCTCACGCTGACGGCCGCTCATATAAGAGTGAGCTGTACACTCTTAAAAAAATCACTTCTTTTCAAAAAAGTTCATTTCTTATCAATAAATCTCTATTTTGTGAAAAAATTTATACTTTTTGGAAAAAGTTTTGTTTTCATAAAAAGACTTTTATGAATAAAACTAAAACCCAAAATTTTGAAATGCGGATTTGGATGTGGATGTGAGTGTCAGTTTGTCTGAGTGTATGTGATATGGTGCGTGTATCATAATCAAATACCCACACCCACCTTTCAGCTGATATGTTGAAACTTGTCCGTCGCCAACTTATTGGTAATGCAACGTAAAGTGATCGTGTCTAATCTGGAGTCACTTAGAATCAGTATGAGACACCAAGTGCTCTCACTTAAAGTATTGCCATGATGGAAAGGTCGAAACGCATGATTGTATCGACTCCACTCACTAACTTGACTTCATAGATTCTGTTGATTTCACTGAAGTCGATAATGTCCGTGGGAGTCAATGGAGTGATGTAAAATTAAAGGGATCATAGAAGCAACTGTTCTTCTCTTAGAAAAAATTTACCTTTTTTCGAAGTCTGAAACACTGCCACTTGCAGCACTAATACGAAAGATTCAGCTGTAGTCCCACCCCCTCTCCACAGTAGTACTTTATTGACGATTTCCCTTCGTAGTCTTCTAGGGGTTAGTTTCTCATTGCAAAAAGGATTTTCCTAAACTGTATTTGACTCAAGATAGTTTATGAAATTAATTTTGAATGCCAAATGAATTTTGCTTTGCAACCGTGTCATGGTAAGAAAACCTCTAAAATTCTTTTTTTCTGTTGAAAAGTCATCAAAAATCACTGTGTAGGCGATAGATGTAAACCCAGTTTTACCTTGAAGATGAACTTTTTCTTTCAATACTTTTTTATCATTTTGTATGGAATCAAAAGCTACACACCATATATAAAATTTAACCTGGCAGTTTTTAACTTCAGAAAATAGTAGTAGATATACTGTTAAAAATCTACTGGTATGAACTCATAAATTACTATCTACTCGACTCATATTGGAATATTTAGTCCCAATAAATAAATGGTATATAGTATTTGAAATAACTCATTTTCTTCAGCTTTTCATATTCTATCTTTTGGTATATTGCATGAAAAAATTCTGTAACTTGTTGAAGTATAATCCAAGTAGACACTTATGGGTCGATTTTTCACTATTTTCTAGATATTTGGTAGTTAGTGCTCAAAACTGGATCCAGGCTAACTTTATAATAAAAGAACCAAATGAGCTAAATATTTGGGTCTGGAGGTTTTAAATAACAGCTTTTAGAATGTATATAAAATATAAAATATTTAAATTTTGACCAGTGTTTCGGTTTCTTAGTCTTCTCATGAGCTCTCTCGTAGGAAACCTATTCAAGATTCTGATTCTTTAACTCCGATTACCTTCGATCCAACTTCTTTGGCTTTGTTCGGCGATCTTTGTTTACACGAAGCTCAAGAATTTTCAAATATTCAAAATCATGTCATTATATCGGTGTAAGAACGAGTACTGAACTATTTAGTCTTTTACTTACCCATAGTAGTTTCTGTTGTTGTTGTAGTAGTAATTGTTGTGGCTAAAATCAATCATAAATCAAAACTCTAGCATTCTGCAGAACAGTGCATTGGCTTTTAAAATAACGATAGAATCCTCAAAAAATAATTTTCGCATAATACAGGTTCGAAAGGATGTCCCTGTCACAATGCGCATATAATAGTAGCGGTTGCTGTTATAGTGCTGGTATCTGAAACACAAAACAGAGCACAAGTTTTCTAAGAGATAGATGTTGGTATAGATGTGAATATGTGATTTGGTGACAGAAAATACTCATACATCTACACCCACACCTGCATCATCAATCAATAGTTAGTTGGTAATGT
>CAJNSZ010000993.1:0-31736 GCA_905329745.1 Rotaria sp. Silwood2 | reverse complement strand
CAGCCTATTCACTTATCTGGTCGGCTTTTTACCATCGATCTCTGTATTATGTGCATTTGTTCTACCGGTTGAAGTTTACCGAAGTATTTTTTTTTTGTATTTGTCAAACGAATTGTATCACACTGTGTTCACAGTTCGTTTCGTGATCGCCGCCGTCGTACATAGTTCATTTTGATTTGTCTCGAATGGAAATATCATAATTTATATCATGGTTGGTTAAATCATTGAACAACTTCTCTTTTCATGCTTATCGTGCTCTGTAATAACTGCCTGTCTAAAACAAGTTTTTCAATAAAGAAAAAAAGATCTATTGCTGTTTGATATTGTGTTATATTCGATTTCCGTTGATTAACGCCCATTAATAGTAAAGTTATACAGATTTTGAAACCTAACTAGATAAAAACTACTATAATAATCAATCGAGTTTTTTTCATAGTTTAACGGAATACAATTTTAACTTAAAGACTTGAATATGAAAATGAGATATTTTTCTAAGCAACAAATAATTAAAAGGAAATGTCTAGTCTATTATTTTGCTACGTATACGGGTAGAGTATGATTTGATAAAAGTAAAAATTGGGCATTGACAGTTCATGAATTATTATTTATAATAAAGAATAATAATAATAAAGATCTAACATAAAATTCATCACAAAATTAAATCGATTTCTGTGAGTGAGAGTGTACGTGTAGCTGTGCCCCTGTCGGTCATCGAATTTTTTTTGGTTTTTGCTCATTGAAATCGAAAACTTTTCTGATGTCCTGCAAGAAAAAAACTATTTTAAATCGTTTTAGAAGTTGCCACACGTCACAATGTTGACTATTTCAGGTCATTCTTGCTAAGAGATTAGAAAATGCTTCCTGAACGATCAAATGTTCATAAGTGTCTCATAGGATCAATTTAATCAAAACGTTTCTGCCTCGGTCATTTCAAGTCGATAAAGAGAATAAATTTATGAAATATTTTATGTTGAATTGAAAATTTCAGCTATTTAACATCTAAACATGTGTATCGTTTGTAAATTCCATTATATCATCCAATGGTTTATCCTTCGTTTCGGGCAAGGTTAAGCTCAACAGAGCTGATATGAGTGCTAAGGCCGCACAGACATAGAATGTGACGGGTAAGTACTGTTTGTGAATCGATGCATCAATGATAGGACTTGTTATCGCACCTAGACGACTGACGGCAACAGCCAAGCCATTCGTGCTACTGCGGATCGATGTTGGAAATAGTTCTGCTATATAGATCCAAGTGATAGAGTTCGCTGCCGATACAACAAACTTGCCCATTTGTGACATAATAACTGTAGCCAGAGTACTATGCTTAATTATCAATGGAATAATGAGAATGCATACGCTTGTTGAACCTGTAAAGAGGATAAATGAATATTTACGACCGAATCGCGTTGACATGAACACAGTGGCAGTAATATAGCCAAGTGCTTCTACAATTGCTCCAATTAAAATACCAATATAAGGAGAAATTTTCATCGTGGCGAGTCCATATGATATTTTATAATATAGTAACGTTTCTGTAAAAGCAATGAATCCAGTAATCAGAATACGTTTTATCGTTGTTGGGTGCGATATCAATTGTTTGGCCTTTTGTGTAAATGTTAACTGTTTCTTGATGACTATCGGAAACAATTGTGTATTTAATAATTCCTGAAATGCAGGATACCAATCGATATCTTGTCGACCATTTATCTTAGCCATTCGGCGTAAAGTTTTTTCAAGTCGAGTATACTGGTTTTTTGAGTATAGATATAATGGTGATTCATCAGTGAAAAAAGTCGAAAGTAATGCTATTCCAATGAAAATCGTATTTGCCCACAAGAGATTTTGCCAGTTTCGAACAATATAGGCAAATAATGTGATTAGTATTTCACCAAAGACGAACGATAAAAATGCAAGATTACCAATAAAACTACGATGTTTTGAACTCGTTAGTTCGATCATTGTGACAAAAGCTATGGTAGATGTTAGATGCGTTAGACCTGCCGTAAATTGATTTATCAGTAGAATACCAAACCTATATGAAATATCAGTATTAGAATGAGATATTTGAAAGTAATAAGATCTTTTATAACGTTCAAACTGAATTTCATAACATTTCTATTATTTTCATACATCAAACATCCAATATACGAAGTCTTAAGATCACTATTCGACAGGTCTCATTTTAAAATCGAGCACATCATGAATTCATTTGAACCAAATATAAAACCTTTGAAAAGCTAACTTAACTAGAAGTACTATTAAAGAGATAATACTAAGTAGTTATCTATAGAGTAAATCAAAATCAATAATCAATCGACATTCCTAACAATGCATTTGATCGTATAAGAGTACAATAGAAACTTGTCAACATTACACAATTCTCAAATGTGAACAAATTTTGATTATGTTCTCAAGTACATCATGTTATATTCATAGTACGACAAGAACATGGAGTGAAGCTAAGCTAATTTACAGCAGTAACACAAGTAAAAACAAGATGCTTACTTCAGGTTGATTGGCATGGGAATCCATTGCATTGTAATCTGCGTGATGAAACAGATAGAAAAGAGTAAGATACTCGCACCGAGAGTAGTCCGTTTACGACCAAATTTGTCGGCCAATATCCCAGCTATTAGAACTAGCAATCCGCCAGCTTGCATGAGCGTGGTAAGCAGACTCTTTTTTACCTTATTTCGACATACTAGACCGATTGCTTCTGTAAATGTGAAACCATAAATAGTTCGATCAAAAACCAATCCATTCGGGCATTCAATAAGAGACTTATTCATATTCAAAGAGTCGAATAAGTTACATTGATCCCATTTTCCCTCCTTCGCTGGAATGTAAAGTTGAAGAAAAAAAGCATGTGTTCGATTGATAGGAGTATATGTGTCATCATTTGGCCATAGTGATGGTGCAAGACGGCATCGATGATCGGGCTCAGCTGCACCATAAACATAATAAAAAGCGGCAAGACCAGCCGTAATTTGTATCAAACTAAGAAAGCAATACTGACGTAACTGGAATCGACCGAATCCTCCACATTGATGAATGACATCGTCTAAAGATGTAGTTGTTGAAGTAGTTACTGGTAATGATTGTGGGATAGATTTCTGTTCTACATTGCATAGGTTATCAACCAAGGCAGCCATTTCGAAAGTCAGTGCACTCTTATCACTTGACACAATATTCTTTATTCATCAGGCATCTTTTATCTTTTCATAGTGCATACTTCATCATGTTGTGGTCCAAACTTTGCGTCGACATGCGTCAACATTGGTAACTCATCACAAACGCAATAATATTATTACAGCTAACTTTAACAGTAATTTTACACATCTCAAAAATTACTAAAATGGAAGACGATAAACAACTTGTTAACAGTATCAGCAAGGCAAACAGCGATTGCGTCTCTTCTTCGCTATCTTATTGAAAAATGACTATAAAGTGAAATATATAAAAATAATATTTTATGCCCGTTCATGGCTGTCGTCATCATTGACAATTCATAAACGATGAATACTAAGTTTTGATCCTCTTGATCAACATTCATTTCTTGTATGTTAGTTCAATGAAGAACACTGATATTAGTAGCATATTTAGTAGATGCATCCACAGGCTTGGGGTGCGAATGTACGTGTAAGTCTGAATGTAGGTTCAACTGGCACTTAACTTTACCCAAAACAAGAAATATATTTCTTATTTGTTATTAAACACTAAAACGAATAAAAAAAGCAATCTATCTATATACATTGATTATTATTTCTAGGTAATTTTTCGAATAAAAATAGTGAATTATCTGATGATCAAGATGATTGTTCAATCTCTTCACCACCATATCTTCATTCACAATCACAAAATCGAAATTTAATATCTTGATGAAGGGAAGCTTTTTTTAATAAAATTCAATTTTGAGATCTGTCTTCACTCATAAATGCTTAGATTATAGACAACTCCCACCGATAGCGACATGTAGGACCAAGACCAAAGAAACCTATAAGAGAATAGGATCGGGTGCAGAAACAGCTTGAAATCATTTTCTTATCGTTCTGTATCGATTTTATCTGTGACATATTTATGAACTGGATATGAAAAGATTCGTTTCTATTCCATCTACAATAGGACTGAGATGGAAATCTAATAGGCTGGTCCCGTTCGTGCAAGCCATGTCACATACCAAGGAAATTGAAAATACGGTAAATGTATTGAAATGTGATAGAATCCATCGGATCTGAACATTTTATACCCGGTGAGTCTAAAATAGGGTCATCTATTGCATGAGTCAGTACACTTTATTATTGACTTTTTTAGGCTCATATTCTCAACATATTAATAAAAGTAATAAATTTTGTTGATCAGATCAAATTGATACAGAATTTGATTGAATAATAGAACAAGAATCTTTATACTTTTTCGTCTTTCAGTAATCTTTTTTTTTCTGACAGAATAAAATAGTTTTGTACAGATAATTTTTGTAAATGTGATACTTTTTTAATAATCTTCCGAGCAGTATTTATATATTATGAATAATGTGTGATTATTCTTTAATATTTATATAATATGATAAATATAATAGCAAACATGCCGATAAATGTANAAGATTATCTGATGAAAATCATGCAAAAAAAATGAAATCAATGCAGTAATTTCAGTTTTTCTAGAATAAACAATTTAAAGCAATGAAAATGATACAAAGATAATGAAACTATCTGGATGAGTTTGATTTTTGCAAAATAATTAAAGTAACGAAATTTTTTTGATGAAAAGTTTGAAAATAATCATTTAAATGAAATTTTTTTCATTTTTTTACTCCCTGGGTTGTTACAGCTAAATATAATAATATATAAGTTAGGTTTTGTATATGTAGATCTAATTATAAAAATTTTACACTATTTTGATTTGCATTATAGTCGTTATCATGAAGAAGATTTTAATTCATATGAATTATTTAATAAGGAATGTAAATGTTGAATAAGTTGATTTGATATTAATGATGCAATATTGAAAGTACTGTAAGACTATCTGTAGATTTTCATAAGAAATCGTGTTAGGGATGTGCTAATACTATCGTCTGCCCGAAAAGATAGTGACCGTAACCATTTTTGAAATGACTCAACAACGGAAAGAATTAGAGAGCTGCGGTTTTCACCAATATCAAGGTAAATGAGTATTCTATATATTTATGAAGAAATCTACAAAATCCTTGCAGTTTCAGATTTTTTTCATCATCAATCTTTGAAAGAGTTGGTCGCGATTTTGTTAAGTACTATAGGGACCGATTTGTCTAAACTATGCAATATGTAGTCTGTAGATCCTTCTACAAAATAATACAAAGCTGATCCCCATAGCTTTTACGGTTCTCAAATGGTACTCATTTTCCTGGAACGTGTAAAACGCGTTTTCTTTAATATTAGTACTTTCAAAAATACATGATAAACAAGTTTTTACTTCGTAGCAAACCGTTACATGGACGATAAACGATTTTCACGCATAGACGCAAGTGAAATAAACCTTCCAGAAAGAAACTAAAACTAGAATAATTAACTGGAATTTTGGTTAAAGAACAAAAACGTACGCTGTTGGAAATACAAAATTGGAGTGGATCTCTTTTATCTCGTTTATTTGTATATGATTTTATGGAGCTTAAAAAGCTGATCACGAATATATTTTTTCTATTTGGATTCGACCACTGTTTGGCTGAGGAAAATTTTAAAAAATTCGAATGACTAATTCTTGAAGATATGACGTTCTAATTTAGCATTTAAAACTTCCTAGAAAAATGTTCTTTGAAAGGACTTAAAGTTGATAGAATTAAAAAATATTATCCAATATGAATACTCGGACATGCTTGAAAGCATGTATCTCTAGGCAATTTTGCAAACTTATCCAGTTTTTTGTGATAAGAGACAGAGACAAGTGTTATATCTTATTAGAATCGTCAGACGACGAACTACAAAAGTGCCTATTTAGTTTTTTTTTGGGTGGGTGTGGGTGTGGGTGTGGGTGTGGGTGTGGTGATGTGGTGTGGGTGTATTTCCGGTGATTATTTATAATCAGACCCACACCCACCACGCACCCGTTGCTTAAGATTTAAATTGTTGAGTGATCCTTCTAGGCTTTCTCAAGAAGTGAGCAGGATTGAGAGTAGGGAACCGTCGATGTAGAAGAACTCTGATGAATCGAGGCATAGACAGATTACTACGTAAATGATTGATGAAATTTTAGAGTTCGTTTTGTGTTTGGAAGAGAAGAGAAACATTGAATTAATGAGATCAAATAGAAACAGGAGAAAAACTCGATTTGAATATTGTTTATTCATAAGAGATGGATGATTTGGATGTCAACGGTAATAATGCAGAATGAAAACAGCTTCTCTTCTACATCTGGCAGACTATCAAAAAACAGAAGGTGGAGTCCATTTTGAAAAGTGAATTTTGGAATAATCAGCGGTTGAAATAAGTTCTGTTTTTTGCTTATGGAAGAATTAGAATAAATATTCAGATAGTTCTATGACTCGAGTAAAACCTCTGTTATCGATTATATTGGCAATATATAAATATCAATGATTGATGATAAAGTCTTTTCAGAAGAAAAGCAAAAGTATAATTCCACATTTATTGATAATCTTACGTAGCATAAGATAGTTTTGAGGCTATGGCATTTTTGTTGATTTATCTGATTGAAGTCATGTTTCTTCTCGTTTCGTTGCTTAACATTATTTTGGAAATATGAAACAGCGTTCATTAACCTAATAGAGTAAAGACAATCGTTCCCTCTGAGATTTCTTCAAATGTGTAGACTGCTGAGATGTGTTTTAAACTGGCTTCCTTTTTTATTAGCTTTTATTCGTACGGTGATTGATGTTTATTTTTAATTTTCTCTCTAATAAAATGAATACATCAAAATAAAAGGTTGCCTTCTTGTGCTTTTTTTGCGACGAAAAAATATTATTGAAAAAGGGACAAAAAACCATTCTCTGCGAATCACCTTATATATGGCAATCATTCGAACTGAATTCCTTCACTTCTTCCTGGGAAGGTAAGAATTTTTTCATGTGTTTGAGCTAATTGAAAAAGAAATCTGAAAAGTATAAAGATCAATTGCGTTGCTTGATAAACTAGGTAGGTGAAACTTCCTTTTTACATTGACAATATCATAAGACGAATGAATATATGGGACAAATTACTCATTTTATATTGCACTACCTTGATCTACACAGGGATTAATCATAGAGCTATAATTCAAAGATTAATTTTTTACAGATATATTGAGTATATCGTACTAAGTTGATAAACACTATGAAGTTCGAACTCAATATTCAGGGACATCTTCATTTGATTTATAATATACAGGGTATCCTAAAATTCCAGTAGGAACGTAAATTCGTCTAATTTCACTATTTCTCTAGCTTGATCAACTAATTCTTTTTCACATGATAGGTATCAGTTTAAAATGTTTATTTCTACGACAAGCTTGTCGAATACTATTCAAAATTATAAATTTTGCATGACATGTAAAACACGTCGTTTTTCAATTTAAGCGAAGCAACTTTCGATCTTACTCTTTTATGTTCCGTTTTCTAGAGTTTTCTGGAAGTTATGTATTTTTCGAAAGAAATACTGGACGTAAGTTCAAAAAGTAAGACTATTGAGGCTATCTCACGTCCTCATTTTAATCATTCCTTCCATAAAAGACGTTAGAAACCAATTATTGATTGGGAAACAAAGTAATAATATGAATTTGTGGGAAAAGGTCAAAAAACCAAACTAAAACATACTGAAAAAGAGAAACAAAAAACAGCATCCAAAAAGATTGACGAACATGTTTTCAAACTGTACAAATGAATTCAACAAATACTCGCCCTAAAGAGCGATTCGTCTGAAAAAGAAAAGTATGATCCTTAGGAAAATTTTCCCTTTTCACAATCTTATTCATCTATCGAGGCTACAAGGGAATCGGTGAGTTCCACCTTTTTTTGTGCCAAAGGAGCTGTATCCATAAAACTTTTTTGTGATATTTATATCGCCCTGATCTTAGGTTATCTTTACACCGATACAGTTTGACAGATCATCGCAAAAACTAGTAGCATTGGCGTCGATTCTAATAATTGGGAAACTGACGGACAGCTGTTCCACTCCAATTCACTAACCATCGTTTCAAAATTAAAAATATTCTTCTAGGCTGCATGGTCATGGTTTATACCATCATTATCGTTCGTGAATAATCATATGAGTTTGCGTGTATGATTGTGGGTGTAGATGGGAATGTGATAGGACTAAGAACTCAGACTAGCATCAAAATCCATACCGACATATCACACACACACACACCCACATCCACACCCATACCCACACCCAACAAAACCAAACCATCGTAAAGGTCATGAAGTAAACAGTTTTAGCCAAATACTGCACTTGATGGCACTGTCAGATGATATCTCACTCTTGACAATCGAATTCATATCAGTTACCGCAGTGTTAAATTGCCACTCTGTTTCGTTGTCGTTAGATGATTCTATTTCTGATATATCATTCGATGGGTCTATTGCAGGCCCTTGTTCAATCGGTAGTTCTTCGATGTGACCATTGGCCATGAGAAGCATTTGATCTATTTCAACTAAAAAATGTGTCTGGTGTGTAACTAATATTTGAATCTTTTTATGAAGGAGACCACGAGGACCAATGCATTGATCAAAAATGTTCTTTGCTACCTTTGGATCAACGGCAGCAAGTGGATCGTCGAGTAAATATAAGTCAGCCTCAGTGTATAGAGCACGAGCAAGCGATATCGAGCTCTTGGTCCTCCACTCAAATTGACACCTTTGTCACCAATCATCAATAAATCACCGATTTCACTGAAATTTTGTAGATCGATATCAAGACAACATGCCTTTATTACATTCTTGTAACGTTCTTCATCCATCGCTTTACCAAGAAGAATATTAGCTCGAATAGTGCCAGCAAATACCCATGCCAACTGTGGAGCATATGAAATTGAATTTACCTTTAGTCGTAGTTGTCCACTAACAAGATTGATTTCACTAAGAATAGCAGTGAGTAAGGTTGACTTGCCACTACCAAAGGCACCTTTCACTCCAACCAAGTTACGGCTTCTGATTTTCAGATTGACAGAGATCAATGAAGGAGTATCGTTCCAAGAAAATGATGCATCTTTCATAATGATTACATAATCTTCGTTTTCGTTTTCCATTTTTTCTCGTTTATTCGACAATATATTGAGTTGCACAAATTGATCAATTCGTCTTGCAGACACACGAGCTTCACTAAATTTTTCGATGGCTTGCGGCATTCCAACTGTTACTGACACTCGGACCATGACGAAGAAGGCTAATGTTGTGAATATGTTTTCTGGAAGTAAAGTTTGACCCATTAGCCAACTACCACCGAATGTAGCAAGAGAAATCAAAGGTAACGCTGCGAAGGAGAGAGCAGTATTGACAGCTCTCAAACAACTCACCTTGTGAATATTCAAAAGTTCACGACGACGTGCTTCAAGTACTCGTTGTTCCATGGCTTTTTCCCAATTGTACATTTTAATAATTTGACATCCATTTACAAGTTCATTGGTCATTTGCACACACTTGTCTGTACATGCCATGGTGGTCTTTCGGTATTGACTGAATTTTCTACTGAAAATAAACTGTATAGGTACTAATAAAAGCAGTACGGCATAGCCAAATACTGTCGGTAAACCAATGTACCACCAAACGAGAGCAAACGTTCCAAGAGCTTCCAAAAGTGCTAGCACTAAAGTATGTACGAATATGCTTAATTCTTCAAATTTACCGGCATCATTTGCTACTAAATTGACCATTTGAGCAGCAGTAGTCTTATGAAGAGCTGCGGTATTGATGGTTAACAAGTGCCTGTAGATAGCAGATGATAATGCATTGCGAACACGCATACCCATGCGACTATTTCGAAAGAGAATTTGTTGATGAATAATGGCTTGTAAAATTGCAGAAATGCAAAGACCAACAGCAAATAGATAACCTACGTAAACTGGTAACCCAGATTGACCCTTAATATAGAGAATAATTTGACGAATAAGTAATGGCTGTGCAATATGAGCCATAATAAGTGGAAAACAAGCAATATGCTCATTATAAAATCTTTATAGAATGTTTGCATGTATACATCCTATGTACCTTGCCATTGAGAACGATCATGATTCACTCTATGCAACAAGACTGAACATTTATCGTTCACAGCAAGATCGTTAAGATTGTTCTCCACAAGTGTGTGTTTATTACCTAAGGAGAGAATAGGCGTTACCCATGACAATAGTGATATCTGTATCCATCTTGTACATGACGATCCAGCCCAATCTAATCGAGATGATTGTCGTTGTTCACCTAGAATATATTATTTTCAGAATCAGTTATTAGACGTCATTGGTGTGGATCTGTGGTTCATCCAAACCCCACAAACTCATAACTATGTCAATCCACCTCGAAAGAGTAATGAAAAAAATCAAGCTTTCATAAATTTTCAAGTATACATACTCATGTCAATTCATACGAAAAAATTAATCCGTCGTCATCAGCATGAATTTACTTTGCATGTTTGATATCTTTTGAGCTTCAAGTGACACTGTGTAAGGATTGTTGTCTTACGGGTACGTTGTTCTTTCAAACATAAAATTTGCTTTTTCATATTCTCTATTATTCTTTATCATTCTTATACAAGCAGTTCTTTGCACACATATGTTGCTACTCTTGATGCATTTAAAATATAAGAGATAGGAAAGAAAATGAAATAAAAAAGTCAAAAGCCAGAGTTTTCTTTTTCTAGTCAAGAAAAATATTATTTATTTTTCTTTGAGGTACATTCTATAATAAAGAAGATGCAAGAATCACTAAATTGTCATACCCCCTCCCCCCTCGAAATAGACAGCCACCTCCTGTATAAGGCCATGTCCAAGCAAAAATTCAAACGCCCTATTAGAAGACCATGTACTAATTAATTAATATATTCCAAAATTATCGAAATTTTCATAAATATTAATTAATAATTAAGGAAATATAACCGAGGATGTGGGTGTGGATGTGAGTGTGGATGGATGTGGGTGCGAGTGTGGGTGTGGGTTTATTATTGAATCGCCATCCACACCCACACCCACACCCACACCCACAGTCACACCTACACTCTTGAGCATCTTGTTTTGAGTTTCCTCTTTTTTGACTCTTTGACACATATATGAAGTCAAAACGTTTGATGAAATTGCGAAATTCTATGAAAAAACATTCAAACAAAGAAAAATTGCCTCTATCTCATAAAGTAGTTGAATGGCGTTGTAGACATATAGACACAGAAGTTTTGAAAGAAATGAAAAAAGAAATTTTTTGGTACATTCTAGGACTTCAGCAAAGTTCTCGTAACTTATGATTAAAACATTATTCGAAGTCGAAACATGTCTGCTCTACAATATCCGGAAGTAAGATTTTTCGAGCAGTCAGTTTTTCAAGGCTTTTACAGAAATCATCATACCTCTTTAGTGAAGAATACATAATTATGAATTCTGACAGAATAGACCATGGGCTTATTGATGACATGCTTAGATTATTATGGTCTTTTTGCAAAAAGTACTGTGTTTTTGAGAGAGGAAGGCCAGGAATTTCAAACCAAATTCTTATTGAAGCTGTCGAAAACTAAAAACGTTAACTTCATGACAATATTTGTTATTTTAAGTTACTATGGTTGTCCGATTTTCTCGAGAAAGCGTGCCCGTTATACAATAAACCATGAACCTGCATTTCGTAGAAACAAAACCAGAAAATAAACACTGTAAAATCGAGAAGTATATAGAAATGAGCGTGAAATCAAAAATGTGAAAAAAACTTCTGAACAAAAGAAAATGAAAAGTGTTGAGAGGAAACATTGGAAGGGAAACCGTAGAAAACATTGTGAAGAGTATGAATGACTAACGGCTATGCATTAGCTTATTTCAACAACAAAGTAGTTACGTTTATGTTGAAAAGCAACAGCAGCGGACTTAGCACATCGACATTAGTCAGAGTACGAATTTTCTTTAAAAATTGACTTTCCAGTAAAACAGAGAAAGAAAAGAAAAAACATGAAGTAAAACCTATGGAAAAAAAGGATCCCATAAACCATGGAGATTTCAAAATTGATACAGTCACTTTTATCGACTATCTTTCATTAAAGATTGCAACAGATCTTCGGCGAATTGTTGCACATGCTCGCAGACATGGATGATTGATCTTTAGTGTTGCGTAATTAGAAGCAAATGTTCTTTGTATAGGTATTAACGAAGATCAACCATACACGAAATTAGATCGTGTATTTTCAAATGTAAGCAATTTAGATATTCAAGGTCGGATCAAAAGTTTAGATCTATCAACAATTATTGGTGATATTCAACATTTTGTTGTTCTGAATAAAATTAATTACCTAACATTACATGAAACATGCATCGATCTATTGAATGGATTACTCATAATGTCACTTAAGCTTGTCTGTTTAAAGTTACTTTCTATTCAAGCATTGCCACGCATAAGACAACAACTGATTAACATCAATGAATTAATATTAATATTTTTGGACTCATCACTATGGACAGATAATTGTCAAGTTATTTTTGACTTATTACAAAACTTTTGATCCATAAAAAAATTTGAAAAAAATTTGAATCAATCGAAAGATGATTTTTGTATTAATATACAAAAAATATTAAATCAATTGATAAATATCAATGAATTAGTAATTGATTGCGAAAAATATCAAGCACAAATACCTAGAAATATTTTGGAAAAGAAAATTGTTGAAAATCGGAATGAACTTGAATATTGGCTTTCTTCACTATCATCTACTAGAATAAATAAATTTAAATTTACAAACGATAAACTTTATATTCACATTCAAAATTGATTTGCATCAACGTATTGTATTTTCACATTTAAATAAAAGGTGATCATTATTGTTATTTTTTATTTTATTATAGGATACTACAAAAGTTTTTTTCGCCCAGTTGTCTAGAAGTTGTGATTTGAGAACAAGTATTTTATTATAATGCTTAAATATACTTAGAGTTGAGAATGAAAGTGGCTGAGTTAAGCATACCAAGACTGGTTTCGCCCTTGCTTAAGGGTTTGATCAGTTGGCTTTGCATTAGATAGATGATTCCAAAGAAAATTAATTCAATAATATACAAGATTTAACGCTGTGACAAGATGTGTAGCAAAATACATACAAGTCGTGGATAAATAGTCTCATAGATCATATAAGAATTGTGTGGATAGATTCAAAACATCATACGATTGGTTTTGACAGTTTCTGAGGCTTTTAATCATCACGTATGTTATGAGACGCTTCACGAAAAAACTGAAGATTTTGGGATATCGAAAAATATGGTGTTGAAGAGAACCTGAAACTGATTCTATAGCAAGCTAAGCCTTGGTATACCATAGAATAATCCAAAATAATTGCGGTGTAAGGATCCACTGTTAGCAGCCTATGGTAGATCGACCTCAAACATTCCCCAAAAATTACCTAATTTTGCTTGAAAATGGCGAGTTTTTTTTTAGTTTTAAACATAAAATATTGATCGGAACTTCCAAAACTCTTTACTTTGTAGCAAAAATGTCTTCTATCTGATGAAGATCTAAAAAAGCATCCTCATTTATGTTTTTACTGTAATAATCAAAAAACTGAACTAGACCAACTTTTTTCCCTATGTTCTTTAAAAAACATGATTTGCAATACATTCGCATTTTTTAAACATGAAATTCAAAATGACCAAATCTGATTGTATCATCTGATACACCACACTGAAATCCATATGTTTAGACACATAAACGGCATAAGTTTACTTTACTTAAACATGTTTCTTTTTGCGACTTTTGAGGGTAATGGTTGTTTATATACACTAGATGTGTTCCAGAACTAAATATGCAGTTTTATAGAGTGAAGTTCGCTCTATCGATTGGCATATTTAGTTCTGGAACAAATTTAGTGCATATAAACAATCCTTATCCTCAAAAGTCGTACAAAACAAAAATGTTTACATAAAACAAACAAATGCCAAAACTTTTATATGTTTTGAATGTGAGTGTGTTCGTGTGATCTTGTCTTCAATCAGAACCATACCCACATACCTCAATGTTGGCTATCTCAGGTCAGTCGTGTTAAGAGTTTAGAAAACGCTTCCTGAACGATCAAATGTTTATAAACATCTTATAGAATCAAGTTAATCAAAACGTTTGTGAATCCGCCATTTCAAGTTGATAAACAGAATGAGTTTATGAGATATGTCGTGTTGAAATTGAAAATTTCAACTCTTTAATATTTAAAGATGTGTACCGTTTGTAAATTCAATCATATCATCCAATGGTTTATCCTTCGTTTCTGGCAAGGCTAAGCTTAGTAAAACTGATATTAGTGTCAAGGCTGCACAGACATAGAATGTGATGGGTAAGTATTGTTCGTGAATAGACGCATCAATGATAGGACTTGTGATTGCACCTAGACGACTGACGGCAACGGCAAAGCCATTCGTACTACTTCGGATGGATGTTGGAAATAGTTCTACTATATAGACTCCAGTGATACAATTCGATGCCGATATAGCAAACTTGCCCGTTTGTGATATAATAATTGTAGCCAGAGTACTATGCTTAATTATCAATGGAATAATAAGAATACATACGCTTGTTAAACCTGTAAAGATGATAAATGAATATTTACGACCCAATCGTGTTGACATGAATACAGTGGCAGTAATATAACCAAGTGCCTCCACAATTGCTCCAATTAAAATACCAATATAAGGAGAAATTTTCATCGTGGCAAGTCCATATGATATCTTATAATACAGTAACGTTTCCGTAAAAGCAATGAATCCAACGATTAGAATACGTCTTATCGTTGTTGAATGTGATACAAATTGTTTAATCGTTTGAGTAAATGTTAGTTGTTTCTGTCTGACTGTCGGAGACAACTGTGTATTTAATAATTCCTGAAATACAGGATACCAATCGATATGTTGTCGACCATTTATCTTAGCCATTCGACGCAAAAGTCTCTCAAGTCGAGTATACTGATTTTTTGAGTATAGATATAATGGTGATTCATCAGTGAAACAAACCAAAAGTAATGATATTCCAATGAAAATTGTATTTGCCCACAAGAGATTCTGCCAGTTTCGAGCCATATAAGCAAATAATGTGATTAGTATTTCACCGAAGACGAAGGATAAAAATGCAAGATTACCAATAAGACTACGATATTTTAAACTCGTCCATTCGAGCGTGGCGATAAGAGCGATGGTAGATGTCAGATGAGTTAGACCTGCCATAAATTGATTGATCAGTAGAATACCAAACCTATATGAAATATCAGTATTAGAATGAGATATTTGAAAGTAATAAGATCTTTTCTAAAATTCGAACTGACTTTCATAGCATCTCTATAAATTACATATGCCAAATATCCGATATACGAAGCATCAAGATTTCTATTCGATAGGTCCCATTTTAAGATCGAGTATATCATGAATTCATTTCAACGAAATATAAAACCCTTGAATATCTAACTTACTACCAACGACAAAATTCTTGAGAATCGCATTTTTCATTTAAAACATCGAGAATACAATCGAAAAAAGTTTTCTTGGATATATTCGAATAGTACAAGTGTAGCTGTTCAAAATACTACTAAAAGGTTAATATGAAGATATAACATGCGAATATACTGTTTAAGTCCTTTTGATACATAATCGGACAACATTTAAGGACAATTACTATAGGTTGGGCAAAAATATTTTTCCAGAGAGTAACACTATGCTTTTAGATAGAGTTAATAGCAAATTTTATATCAAATAGAAACGCGTCAAAAATTGGATTTACTAGTATTAAATAGTAAGGGTTCTGCCAATCTTTTTATATAAAATATAACAAATTTCTAGAAATTAATGATGTTTGATATAAAAAAATTGACAGAACTCTTACCATTTAATACTGATAAATGCCACTTTTGATGCGCTTTCATTCGATATGAAATTTATCATTGATCCTATTTAAAATCACAGCATTACTCTGATAAAAACCCTTTTTAATGCATCCTGTTTCTAGAGATTTGTTATGTTTGAGATAAGAAGTTTTGCAGAATCTTACTATTTAGTACTGGTAAATCCCATTTTTGACGCGTTTCTATTTGATATAAAATTTGCTATTAACTCTATCTAAAAGCATAGTGTTACTCTCTGGAAAAATAATTTTTGCCACCCTGTAGTAATTGTCGTTAAATGTTGTTCGATTATGTATCAAAAGGACTTAAACAGTATATTCGCATGTTATATCTTCATATTAACCTTTTAGTAGTACTTTGAACAGATAAACTTGTACTATTCGAATATATCCAAGAAAACGTTTTTTGGATTGTATTCTCGATGTTTTAGTTGAAAAATACGATTCTCAAGTATTTTGTCGTTGATAGTTAATCAGAAGTGGTATTAAAGAGATAATATTAAATAGTTATCTATAGAGTAAATCAAAATCAGTCGATATTCCTAACAACGTGTTTGACCAAATGAGAGTGTAATAGAAACTTGTTAACATCACAGAATTCTCAAATGTGAATAAATTTTGATTGTGCTTTCAGGTATATCATGTTCTGTTCAAAGTACGACACAAACACGGAGTGTTACTAAACTAGTCTGCACCGGTAACAAAAGTAAAAACAAGACGCTTACTTCATGTTGATCGACATAGGAATCCATTGGATTATAATCTGCGTGATAAAACAGATAGAAAAGAGTAAGATGCTCGCACCAATAATGGTCCGTTTACGACCAAATTTGTCGGCCAATATTCCAGCTATTAGAACTATGAATCCACCAGCTTGCATGGGCGTAGCAAGCAGACTCTTTTTCGGTCTATCTCGACATACTAGACCGATTGCTTCTGTAAATGTGAAACCATAAATACTTCGATCAAAAACCAATCCATTCGGACATTCGATAAGAGACTTATTCATATTCAAAGAGTCGAATAAGTGACATTTATCCCATTTTCCATCCTTCGTTGGAATGTAAAGTTGAAGAAATAATGCATGTGTTCGATTGATAGGAGTATATATGTCATCATTTGGCCATAGTGATGGTGCAAGACGACATCGATGATCGGGCTCAGCTGCACCGAAAACATAATAAAAAGACGCAAGACCAGCCGAAATTTGTATCAAATTAAGAAAGCAATACTGACGCCACTGGAATCGACCGAGCCTTCCACATTTATGAATGACATCGTCCAAAGTTGTCGTTGTTGAAGGGGCTTCTGGTAATGACTGTGGCGTAGACTCCTCTTGGAAATTGCATAGGTTATCAACCAAGGCAGCCATTTCAAAAGTCAGTGCACTCTTATCACTGACAAAGTATTCTTTATTCATCACGCATCTTTTATCATTTCATAGTCTATATTTCAAGATGTCATAGTCCAAACATTGCATCGAGATACGTCAACATTGATAACATATTATAGATGCTATAATATTATTACAGCTAATCTTAACAGCAGCTTTATTCTTTTCATAAACTACCAAACTGGAAGACGATAAACAACTTGTTCAGGGGTGTGGGTGTAGGTGTGAGCTTGAGTCTGTAGTTCTCAGAGACCAACACCCACACCCTAAACAAATAATAATTCAATAAAATAAACTCAAATTAATTTATTTTTGAGTCCATAATATATAGTGAAAATTATTTTTTATTTTTCAAGAATAGATTAGTTTACCATTGATTACCACCGAAATAAGCTAATTTAGATCATCAATAGTACGAAACTCTGAGAGTTTTATCCATACAAATTAATTTAATATTGTTTTATCTAAATCTTGTTTTTCTGTCATCTCTTGAATCTGAAAGCATGCTTGATAGTTAACGCACACTTAACAATGTTATTTCTATGATTAGGACGAAGAGAGTATGGGTGCTGGTCTACTCTTCACAGACATTCACACCCACATCCCACCCTTATACGATATAAACGTGCTAGAATATTTAATTGCAATGACTACTAATCAACGTTTGTTCTGTTTTTCGTTGCTAAACTTAACTTTAGTTGAAAAGCTGCACTTTTCAAAAATCGTACCAGGAGTTCCAAAGATTTCTAAAGAAGACTCAATCCTCTCTGATTCTACCATTGAGCGAAATGGATAAATAAGCTAAATAAATAAATCATCTATCGTCTTCTAGCGTCAAAGATATTCAACTGTATATTTTGACATCTACACTTTTGCCTAAAAAAAACGAAGTTTTGTATTGAAAATTTAGAAAAAATATGGGCGACAAGTGATCTACGTGACTTGTCCGGAGTATTGACCTGACCTGTGTCTGTCTCAGGCAGGCGTAATCGCCTGTTAGAACTAGAGGGTATGGGGTGTGGTGGGTGTGGGTGTGGGTGAATATTCTTTCTATTCATAGCCACACATACACCCACACCCTAATTATGCAATCGATTAAAATGACTCTTTTGCATTGGAAAATCGATTCATCGACACCCATAATAAACAATTTCTGATCCAGTTCATTCAATGGTTTTCATTTCAAAAAATGTCATTCCATTCGGATTCTTATAATTTAAAGTTATTGATAATTAAAGTTAGTAGACCAAGAAGACAAATTCATCATATCGATTAAACTTATGATTAGTATTGAAATGGACAGGAATTTAGTATAACAGGTTCCAATTACATTAGAGTTTTCTTTTCCATGCAAAGAAAATATTTAATTATTGTGTTAAACGAAATGTTTTTTTTGTTTGTAACTAAACACCGCAATTTATTTCTCATTGAGAGTCATCTATTATGCGCTTTAAAATTTGTTAGATTGTAAACTGCATTAGAAATAACTTTAAAAAACTAATATGCTTAGACGATGATTTCATTCTGTTTTAAATATAAATTCTGTTAATTTAAATTGTAAAAACAAAAGTTCTCAATAAGTCTTTTGCACTCTACAATAAAAATTCTTTATTTATATCAAAACTTGTGAAAACTTCAGATGAAATTATACTGAACAATATTTCAGAATATTTATTGGCATGTAGAAATAAATGGCTTAATCATAAATTTCAATTGGCTAAACGATAGATAACTGAAAAATTTAACCTTCTGAATTTATACTTTCATCATTTAGACGAATCTGGGCTTGACAAGTATATAAAATTATTATTTGTTTTGTGTAGCATCCTCAGTATCCTTCATCTTTCGATTTATGACCATATTTTGGATGTATGTCAGAACGATAGAGGATGTGGGTGGGTGTGGCTGTGGGTGTGTGTGTGACCGTGGCTGTGGGTGTGGATGCTGACTCAAACAACATCGGCAGCGACACCCCCANGCAGTTATATTATTCGATATAAAAGCTGCGTTCGACTCTGTCTGGCACGATGGATTAATATATAAATTAAATGAACTACGTCTACCACAATACTTAACCAATTACCTCATCTCTTTTCTACAGAATAGAACTGCGGCAATTGAAATTGAAAACATCCTATCAAGATCATTTAACCTCAACAGCGGTACTCCACAAGGGTCTCCGTTATCACCATTACTTTATATTGTATACACGGCAGATTCGATGAATGGAATACCAGAACATACAGAACATGGTCTATT
Source organism: Rotaria sp. Silwood2 (assembly GCA_905329745.1). NCBI lineage: Eukaryota > Metazoa > Rotifera > Eurotatoria > Philodinida > Philodinidae > Rotaria > Rotaria sp. Silwood2. The sequence goes on along the minus strand of CAJNSZ010000993.1, from coordinate 12,075 downwards.
TGCCGATGACACTGCTCTATGGACATCATCAAACACAATAACAAGCCTTAGTTCTAGGTTACAACAGTCCATAGATGCATTCCAAAGCTGGTGCAACTCATGGAAACTTAAACTACAACCCAGTAAAACTGAACTCGTTCATTTTACTATACATCCACGGAAAAAGTTTAAGAATCCAATATCAGTCAAAATAGATGGTACAATCGTTAAAACATCCAATTCAACAAGATATTTAGGAGTTATCATCGATAAAAGGTTGAATTGGAGAAGTCATCTACATCACATCGAATCGAAGATTGCTGGTCGTATCAGTCTGCTTCGTTTTTTAAATAGAGCAGCTTATGAACCAAATGACAAAATCATGTTAAACATCTTCAAATCAATAGCAAGATCGATTATCATCTATGGTTATCCAATACTGCTTACAGCCAACGACAAAATATGGGAAAGATTACAAATTATGCAAAACAAAGCTATACGTGCTGCTTTAGGATTACCCATATACACATCAGTTGATTACATACATCGTATTACCAACATACCCAAAATTAAAGAATATGCTGTTACATTACTACAACGTTATATACAAACAGCAACATCCAACAACGACAATATGTTAACAAATCATCTACAAGATACATTCGATAAACTGTAAAAACAAATCACCTACCCATGTTATATATTACATATAGCATCGATATTATTGACCATTGTTAAGTCGCCCGAATACATGCAACAATTGTTATATCGGATTCGTCGACTTTAACTTTGCAACTTACACACCATTATTACAACTTCCAACTTTTCACCACTTTCACGAGACATAAGACATTCGTCAAGCGTCTCGCCGTTTCTCTCCAGCCTTCTGTATTATATTTTTGTTTTTTCTTCGTAACATCTTAATAAAAAGGCTTTGACTCCAAAAAAAAAAGTATCCAGTAAAATCGATTTTTTTAAATATTTACACGTCAAGTCTTAAGAAAAAAACATTCATAGTTCTTGAAATTTGATTCCTTGATAGATAACAAAATTGGTTTATTTCTTTTTAGTAAGTCGATGAATTCTATCCTCGGTTCTAACACGACTTGGATGATCAGCAGGAAGGAATTTCACAAAAATAATCAATGCTCGCTGATAGTAATCAAGAGCCATCTTTGTCCTGTTTTGTTTTTCATAACAAACTCCAATAATATTCAAACATTGGCCTATATTCACATGATCGGATAGACAATATTTCTCTCGCATTTTCAGTGCTCGTTGAAGATAGTCAAGAGCTTCATCGTACTTTTCCTGATCGCAGAAAATAGCACCAATATTGTAGAGGCTTCGAGCAATGTCGACATGACCAGATCGATAATATTCCTCTTGCATTTTCAGTGATCGTTGATAGTAGTCGAGAGCATCGCTATACTTTCCTTCATCGTAGAGAATAGTACCAATACTGTTAAGGTTCCGAGCAATGTCCACATGGCCAAACGGATAATATTTCTCTTGTATTTTCAGTGATCGTTGATAGTAGTCAAGAGCTTCATCGTACTTTCCTTGCTTGTCAAGAATAAGACCAATGCTGCTGAGACTTGCAGCAATGTCCATATGACCAGATGGATAATATTTCTCTTGCATTTTTAGTGCTTGTTGATAATGGTTGAGAGCTTCATTGTACTTTCCTTGCTGTTTGAGAATAATTCCAATGTTATAGAGACTCTGAGCAATATCGACGTGACCAGATGGATAACATTTCTCTCGCATTTTTAGCGCTTGTTGATAGTAGTCAAGAGCTTCGTCATACTTGCCTTGATCCGAGAAAATGTTACCAATATCGTTGAGACTTGCAGCAATGTCTACATGACAGGGTGAATAATGTTTCTCCTGTATTTTCAACGCTCGTTGATAGTAATCCAGAGCTGTATCATACCTCTCTTGGTGATAAAGAATCTTACCAATCTTGTTGAGACTTTGAGCAATGTCCAAATGATCAGATGGATAATACTTCTCTTGAATTTTCAGTAATTGTTGATAGTAATCGAGAGCTTCACCGTATTTTTCTTGTTCGAAAAGAAGACCACCAATGTTGTTGAGACTTTGGACAATAGCGACATGACCAGACAGATAATATTTCTCTCGAATTTTTAGTGCTCGTTGATAGTAATTTAGAGCCTCATCGCATTTTGCTTGATCGGACAGAATATGACCAATGTTGTTGAGGCTTTGAGCAATGTCGCCATGACCTGATGGATAATGTTCCTCTTGCATTTCCAATGCTCGTTGATAATATTTAAGGGCTTCATCGTATTTTCCTTGTCCTCGCAGAATGATGCCAATTTTGTTGTGGCTTGCAGCAATGCTGACATGACCAGATGGATGACTTTTCTCCTTAATATCCAGCGCTTGCTTATAAAAGTCAAGAGCTTCATTGTACTTTCTTTGCACAGAAAGGATGTTGCCAATGTTGTTGAAGCTTGTTGCGATGCTAATAGAACCAGGAAGATAACATTTCTCCTTAATATCTAGTGCTCGCTTATAAAAGTCGAGAGCTTCATCGTACTTTTCTTGATTCTCAAGAATAAGACCAATGGCGTCGAGCACATGCGCAGAATCTCTGACTCGTGCTGGTTTATTCTTTATCATTCGATCGTATGCACAATCAAAATGTTCTCTCGCTTCTTTCCATTCACCTTTAAAACGTAGAGCTCGACCAATATTAAATTCAATCCAAGCAAGATCTTCACCATTTGGATCATTCAATAATTGTTCAAAGTATTTTTGCGATTTATCATATTGTCTTAAATTACACATTAATCTTCCAAATACAATCGAAACGGTTTTTTCTTCTGTTTCTCTTTGTGTTAGTTCAATATAATCTTTCGTTATTATTTCACCTGCATTTGATACTTTCATTCTAATTAATTCAAGTGATTCATCTTGTTCAATAGATTCAATTTTAAAACAAGCATTTAAATCGAATAAAACGTCTTTGTCATTTGGATATTGACTAAATTGAGCAATATCAGCAAAAATAACACTGTTTCCAATTTGTTTAATGTTACATTCAATTTGAAAGAGAACAGAAATAACATCTGTTCGTTTTGTTGGCTTCATTGCAAAAATGCATGCTTGTGATCGAAGACGACTTGTTGATAAATATCCATTAGTTGAAATGAGTTTTCCTTGATTTTCTTTTAGTTTATCAAATTCTTCTTTATCAAGTTTTCCTCCTCGATAAACAGTGAAAATTTCTTCATTTGATGATAAAATCTTTTTATGTTCACGTCGAAGACTTTCCGAAAGATCAATAATGAAGTATCGAAATGTATATAACATATCAATATCTTCACTTCTCAATGCTTTATTACTTAATTTATAAACAAATGATTCTTTTGCATACCAATAAATTGCTTCTTCCGATTGATATTCACGTTCAAATTGACTGATCAATTTAAGTTCTTTTGTATTACCATGATAATATTGTCTACACATTTCAATCATTTCTTGTTTTGCTTGTTCAATTCGTGGAAAACGAGCCATAACATAATTGAAAAGTTGAAACCAAATAAATTCACCTGACTCTTTTGATAAATCTTTAGTTGGTTTTTGATTTTGATCAAAAAAACTAAATGTTTGTAATTGATTATCAACCAGGTCAATCTGTTCTTGAAGTGCTTTACATAATTCATCAAGATCAGTATAAATACCAATTATTTTTGAATATTCATTTATTAAATGCTCATGTTGTTGTTTTTTCATAGAATAAATAAAAATAGAGTCGACTTGACGAAGACAAGAAACATGAGGTAAAAGTTGTGATGCTTTTGATTCAGATATAATTAAAAAGATTTTTTCTCTATTAATCGATTTAATAAATTTAATACATTGATCAAGATCTGTATAAAATTTGACATAATCATTGATAAGACGAAGCCGTTGTGTTGTTTGCTCAATATCTCGACGTGATTTAATATTTGGATCAAACCAAAGAAGTGTTGTACTTTCTTTATTTTCATTTTCATTAATATCGATATATTCTTCAGTAGTGACAGACACCTTTGTAATTTTTGAAGTTACTGATTTATTTCCCATAAGAATTTGAAATAAACTTCCTATTTTCTGATGAATTTGAGTGTGAAAGCGACAAAAAGTATCCAAAAAAAGAATAATGAATGAAACATGTGAGAATTTTTTTTCATATAAACAGAGCAACCAAAATTTCATTTTTTTCTTCCTCCCAGTTAAAATAAAACATTTTTCTTTCTTTCGTATATATTATCGCTCGATGAGTTTTTCTTTCTGTTCTTTCAATACTGATAATAGCGTATTTCTTTTACAAAAAAAAATGCAATTAGAGACTTTCGCGTTTCGTTTCTTCATTTGCCTCGATTTTCTTGATGACGTAAAACATGAAGGTGTGGGTGCGGATATATTTTATGAGAAGATCAATATTCACACCGTACACTCCTACCCCCATCCCCACCCATTTTAAGATCTAATTGGGTTTGTTCCATTTCACATTTGGAACATTCGTCGACAATTATTATAGAATTTCGTTCTGTGATCAAACAAACGAGATCGTTGTCAATTTTACGTCTTTTACTAATCATTACATTGTGATAGAGCATTTCTTTTTTTATTCATCCTTCCATATCATCCATCACCCTTACTATACTGAAAGAAACTTAACTTTTCCAGTTTCACTGTACTCTATGTTTTATTTTCGATTTAGAGAATACTTTTATCAGACAATGAGTCGTTACTGACGAGAGATTGTTTTTCAGCATTTTTCTCTACCAGAATTCATCTTTGTTGTGATTAGTGAATAAAAGTGTCATGATAAAGAAATAGGAAAGTCGTTAGTTAACTGTGATACTTTTTTAAACAAACATCGCTGTTCGAATTGGCCATCCCTATTGTCATTAAGCATGACCATTCTTCAGTGCTAGAACAATTCCTCGTGGGTGCGTGGATGTGGATATCGGTTTAAATGCGGACCTTTTATGTTCCCTCACTCGCGTCAACACCTACACGTGCACCCTCGTTCACACATCAGACCTATCTACACCAGCACATTCCGCAAAGTACGAGAATCTCGAAAAACGCGTGTAATCATCTTAATCACAGTTCCTGTTTGAGTACTTCCATGTTCACTCAAAAAACATCAAAACTATCTACTTCCATCATAAAAATTGCGTGGGTGTGAGTATGGATGTAGGTGCTGCGGACGAAAAGAACTACGCCATACCCTTGTAAGTTTGTTTTTTTACAAGTTTTTATTAATTGTCGTTTACGACTTCAATCTCCCCAAGCAGTTATAAATGAACTTACTAAGTATTGTCAAAATCTAGGCTTATTCATCTGACAAAGCCGTATGGTGATATACATGACAATCGTTCTTCTTCACGACTCTTGATGCAGTCCTACGCACCGAAAATATTAAGGGTGTAGATCTGAATGTTGATGAAGAACTGAATCTGTTCAATACCCTCACCCACACCCAAAAGGATCGACTGAATGGAAATTTTTTCTGTGACTGGTAGGCATCGAAAGCCTTGTGCCTGTATATTTCAGTCTGCTGATGATGATCTTCCCGAACAAGCAAATTGTTTCTGTCTTGAACATGCAATAAGAACCTTACAAAGTTGATTTCTCCCAGCGAAAGCGATCAATCACATTGAAACTGTAAAACAGAGGCATATCATTGCCCCCTTAATACGACTACCATCTCATCTGATGCTGAGATATTGAGTCTTTTTTATCACTCCGCATGGCATAAGGGTGTGGGTATGGTGAAAGATCCTTTGTTCTCTGACACCCACACGCATAGATTGTGAGTGTATGAATTTTTTCAAATGAAATTTGAAAATTGTCGATGACATTTGGTGTAGCTTCCGATGGCATTCTAGAAAACGAGACATCATTAAAACAGTGAAATATTTTTTGGCGGAGCTCAGAAAAGGGATAATTTTTTTTGCAAACTTCGATTGAAATTTTTCTTCGATAGAAACTCATCCTGTCAGTCAAATATCAATGCCCATAATTTTTCACTTGGGACCCATGCTCTCAAGTGGAAATCCATGATACTGGAAAGTCCTGGTTCCACCACTAACTCTCACCCACAGCCACAGACATACCCATAGGCACATCCACCCCCTTCGTTTTTTTTCGAGGATTTTCTCAAAATCATTGTGAGAGAAATCAAAAGTATTGATGCCTAAGGTCAAGAAAGCAAAAAAAACAACTTCTTACCAACCAATAAAACCGTTAAATGGTACTTTTTAAAATTCATTGACTTTTTTCATCGTATGTATCGTAATAAGATCAGGTTCTGAATAGAATTGTATGTGATTTACGTCATAAAACATCCAAATTTTATTCAATGAATAACTGCTTCTGAGTGTCATACACATGAAAAGATGAAAATGTTCTTCGGATGTTTGAGTTGATGCTGGAGTGTGTATTTAGATTAAACTAGAAAGATGTTTATGGAAAAGAAAATAAATCTTGTACTTTATTAATAAATAATGTTGTGCATTTGAATAAAATAGTGTTTCGAGATTTTTTCTAATTTTAATGATTCTTGAATTTCAAAAGCCAAACAACAGTTGTAGCTGACGAGTGATCATATCTGATCGAGATATTCTATATTTAATTCTTTTGCGAAAAGTACACTCATATCGTAGAACATGTTTCGTAGCTTTGATGCTAGACTGACTTACTCTCGAAAAAGATGGAATGATGCAATGGCAGCAATTATCAATATGAAAGTTTCTACAATATTACTTGTGCACCGGAGTATATCGTAAACTTCAGGTGCTTTGTGCAATATCCTGAAACAAGTCAACATCATTCAATGGAAATTTTGTAAGAACAATACTTAAACAAAGCAATTAGCTAAAGAAATTAGACATGTGTACGGTGAGCAGCATTAGCAGAGAAGAAAGAATTCCTTTTATCTAATACATAGATATTTCAAACAACAATATAGTACTTCAATTTATTTCGTTGTTTTTTTATGTAATGACGCAACCAATACTATACTCTTATTTTGTCTTATTTCCTCTTGCTCTACTCTATCATCGTTTTATACGCCATATAGAAAAAGAAAAAAAACTGTCAGATAATCAAGGCCAATTTTTATGTACCCCGTCTTCATTTTATTTTATTCATGATACTTCTGTTTCTCACACAATTCTGTTATATCCATCAATTTATGAACGACTCATGGCACAATTTTGACGAGCTGGAATGTAGATTTTGGAGCTCATACTATTTATAAAAGCTTTTGTTTTTCTTGCTGGGGAAATTAAGTTGAAAATTGTATGTTACATTATGCGACAAGCTGTGTATTATTACGATTAAACAAATACGTTGATTTAATTTTTGAGTAGCATCATGTTTTATTCATTTCTTAATGAAAGATGTCAAGAAAAACAAATGAGTTAATATTTGATGCTTGTTGATTATCTGATCATTTTCTTTTTGCGAAATATACAGTCAGGGAAATTATAGGCTGCAATTTGAGGCAATCAATTATGAGAAACTTTCAAAGTAATTTTAAATAAGGAAATGATCATGGCTAGGAATTTTATATAGAGTGTATTTGCGTAATTTGTTAAAAAAACTTATTTGGAGCAGAAGATTCGAGTACAACACTTGAAAATATGATTTTCTTGATACCATCCTAATTCAGCATCGATAAAACCGAAAAATCTACACATGTCCATGAATATCACATCACGATAAAGAATTTTATTTTGACAATGACGTAGTCTTGGCGTGCTTCTATCTTTAGTGATGTATGGAGATTAAACACTGATGGCATTTGACATTTTCCCCGGTTCCCCTGAAAATTTCTCATGCAGAAGTGTTTCACATCTTTTTCCTTTACACTTTTTTAACATCGTCCATTTAAGTAAACATTCTGAATCAAAGCAATTTTACGGATATTCCTCTTCTTTGAAGATATGATGGAAACTCAGCTGGGCTCCGATTCGACCTATATTTCCTATAATACCTATATTTGTTCAAAAATCCTATATTTTGTCCTATATTTCATCGAGAAAAGTAGAACAAGACCAAAAATCTGTAAGTTTTGCTATAGTCTCCAAGTGTTAAATAACAAAGTTAGTGTGTGGTCATATGTTTTGATCACGTTTGTGTATTATGCCGATATCTGTTTTAAACAAGTAGTATTTTTCATTTCGTCTACTTAATGGAATGACTGAGAAAGTTTTTAACTTAATATTATAAATATGCAACAATCTAAATGGGAAAAAAACGTTTACAAAATGATCATGTACTACTTCAGACCTTTTATTGCAGATTTACATATGTGCATCATACTTGTACATTTCCATCTTTATGGTGAATACTAATATATATATAGCATGTATAAAGTTCTGTATTTCAAAAGGGTGTAGTTTTCAGTATGTACATAGAAGAGAAATACAGACATTTAGACTCGCATCCTGCACTTACATTCTCAATTTAACAAAACAAGGATATGGAGCAGAAACAGTGAATAATAAGTCTTATACTTCTGCCACTTTTTGTCAAAAATCCTATATATTTTAGATAAACATGATCCTTTAAGAATTTTTTTAAAACTTGTAATCATAAGTCAGAAATTCTTCTCATTTGTCAATTATTGTTTCTCTCGCTGTAAAGGTAATCATCTGTGTGAAAATACATGAATCAATAATCAGAGCAGATGTTTGTTCATGCATGTTGAGCAATGCGCGTAAATAGAGATCCATTGATTCATGACAACGGATGACGTGCTTGTTTTGCATTAATTTCGATAAAAAAAGAAACGTACTCTTGTCATAGAAATTTAAGAAGATGCTTGAGAGACGGTTTGCTTATCACACAGAATCCTATCCAAAAAAAACTCGTCATCCACTTCTCCAAGCGTCGGTACATGATCAACATTGTTGCTTTAAAAAATCTCCTATAAACTCTTGCAGACTTTACATTACATAGTAAGAAAATAATTCATCGACATGTACAACTGCTATATAAACACAAATATATACTCGTTGAAAGTATTATGGTGTGACCATAATTGACATGCACGATATTTATGTCTTCTCTGCTATTGATATTAGATAGGTGTTTTCCATTTCATCATGCATTTTCCTAATATCCTTAGGTTTTCTCCTACTTCTTTCATCTATATATGGTTAAGATTTGGAAAAATAAAGTCGACAATAGTTTATTGTCGATCAGTTAGGTCGAACTTTCCCGCTAATAGAAAGGTTCATGAAAGCGTTTAACAAAATTTTACCTAAACAGTAATAAGGATTTCTTTTTATTCGTTGTATGTTTACAAACCTTTAAAAAGTATCTTACTTTACTTCCGTCTCTCTTTAAGTTCGATCATTCCAGTAGTGCACCTTCTTTTTGCAGATATGCCCAGCGATTTATTTTTTGCTCTTAACTTCTTATTCTCCATTATGGCTTCGATTATCACATTGCTCTTATGTTTTGTAATTATTGCGATCTTGATTACTAATAAGCAATGTCGAACAGTTAACCATGCTCCTGTTGCAAATATTACCCTTATCGCTATTGTATATGGAATCAATACATTAATCGCATCTGTATACGGCTTTCGTGAAGATTGGGCAAGCCAACAGCCGATCTGCGTATTTCGAGGCTATCTTTACCTGGGATCATGTGTGGGCATTAGTTATTCGTATGTGGTACAAGCCTTTAGCGCTCTATTCTTTACGGTATTTTTCAAACACAAATATCTATTAACTTATCGAGTGCACTGGTGTATGGTAGCTGCGAACTGGATCATTGCTCTTCTAGTTCCTATTATACCGCTTTCGCAGAAAAACGGTTTGATCTTCGAAAGTGAATCACGTCTTTGCTTAATGACTTCGAAAACTTTCTTAGCATCATTGTATGGTATGGGATTTGGCTTTGTTGTCCCAGTCAATGTGTCAAGTCTGACGTATGGTATTATTTTGTACCGTGCTCGACAATCATCACGACGCATTGTGGCTAGAGAAGCAGAGACCAGAACAGCAACTATGCCAAATGCAAAGCGTGAAATGAAACTGGTTCAAAACATGCTGATACTGCTGAGTGTTTTCGTTAGTGGAGGTTCACCATTCATGGTTCTTATCTTTTGGAATAAGATTGCACCGCAGACTCCACCACCAGAGTTATTATATCTGTTATCGATCAATGCTATAACATTTTATGTCATTCTCATGATGGTTGTGCTCTTCTACATGAACAAACAAGTGAAGGATGCAGGTCTTGCATATTTTAACCGTCAACGTAATCATCCACTGCGCATTAACCAATCGATCTTGCCATCTACGAAGAACTAATTGAACTATCAATGTTAGAAAAATAACATAGATTCTGTATATATTTCAAAACTTTACTGGTCATAGAATTTTTTTCAATTCGAATTCCACTATGAACTCTTCCCGATTTATTTTAATGATTTGACAATGCTTATTCTTAATGTACGCAATAAAATCTTTCGTGTTCTCAAATTTAATGTTAAATAAAGCAGCTAGAACTAACATCAAAATAATTAAATCGATAAAGATATTGTTATGATATGACATCTATAGGATATATTGTTCATCGTTTCTTTCCTTTTCTTCTTCTTTTCTGGAACTCACATATGTTTTCGAAGAAAATTGTGAATATCAGTTTTAAGTCGAAGTTTTGCGGCTCCTCTGCCGCCCCCCCCCCTCCCACATTCCCATTGCAGACATTAGCAATCAGTGTATAGCTGCATTACAAACCATAAAAACCAATACATAGCAGTATTACAGACATTCAGACGCAACGTACCACAAAGATGAAAGTCTCTCTTTAAGATAATCTATTATGCTTGTATGAAAGCAACGGCATAAATGAATCATTAAAACCAAGCTATCAATAGTGATTCAATACGGGCAAGAACAAAGATTCCCATAGTGAAAAGAAATTTTGTGGAACAACTAACATATATTGTCGAAAAAAAACAGTCAGTGTTAGTTTAAAAATGAGATTTTGCGGCTTCCCGTCTCCCTTACAGACACTCCATTATGAGCAACCACGTTTACAGACTTTAAAGATCAAGGAAAACTGGCGTCAGACTTTCCAGAGCTATGCAAAATCTATTAAACAATAATTCTGGCAAAAAAAATGAATATCATTGTTGGTGAGTTGCTTGAGATATATAATAATGGGTTAAGATCTACCGTAGATATTGTCTATTTGCAAAAACAGACTTTTTGTCGCTAAATCCAACGATTATATTAATAACAATGATAAATTAAGACGAACAATTTTTTAAAACAATCAAAAATAACGACCAGATAACAACGATGCAAACAAAAAGAGGGCGTCGGTAGAAAAATAAAAATCTCATCTTGTAATACAGAAATCAGAGATGCTCTTATTCTGACGATCTATTATTCAGCAAAAAAACCAGTCTGCAAGAGATGTCTCACATTCGGTATTTTGTATTAGTTTAATGAGGCTAGACGATATGTGTGAGTTCCACATTGTAGCTCCAAAGGGGCTGCGCTAACAAGCGTTTTTTCTATATTATATATATATACATATGCGTATGCTTTCATGCACTAGTGATCATTCCATATATAAGAAAATAAATAAATTTTATGTTCTACGTAAATGAACCTAGATTTTGCCCTTAAATGCAAGCAACAGAAAAGTAGCACATAACAGTGGTGACAGCGGTGATTTCATTAATTTGATATCGTAACATTGAATTAGTACTGTTTTCAGTAGCATATGTGTGGGTGTGGAGTGTGGATGTTGATCTTCTCATAAAATATATCCACGCCCACACCCCACACTCACATCCACTTGCTAAGATGTGTTTCAGCAATATCGAAATACCTGGTATCGTGGTAGCAATGATACACCCACACCCTTATTGATTAAATATATTATATCAAAAATCTTCTCTTATTTAAATAACCCAGTGAAAAATATTTACTGATTTTAATCGGATTTTTGTGAAACAAAATCAAAATTAAAATCGATTGATAATTTTGATTATTATTCATCATGACTTAACTATTACGTGATATTGTTACTTAT
>CAJNSZ010000992.1:0-40077 GCA_905329745.1 Rotaria sp. Silwood2 | reverse complement strand
ACTGAAATGCTTGTAGTGGAAGTTGATGTCCTTTTTTGAGTCACGTCGCTAACGCTAGTTTTTTAATCATAACTCTGACGAACAAGAATTCCTAGGGTTGTTTCTTTCAAGGTATCTGGAACAACTTAACATACGTACAGGATATAAAAAATCAGCTCTAGATAAGCTCATTGTCCAGAGCTATATGAATTTCAATTTTGCGAAGTCACGTCGCTAACAAATGATTTTGCCCATATATAAGCAATAATAAATTGACTATATTTGTTTTGTTCAATAGAGTATATATTTCAACAATATTTTTCTTTAATTTTTTTGACATAGAGACATTGAATGATTGGTAAAATCTTAATATTTAAATAAATATAAATAAACTGTTTGTTTATACAGTACATATTATATATATATATTTTCTTTAGCTCGGAGACATCGGAACATTAAATGATTGATGAAAGTTTTTCAAAAAAGTGTTGTTTTTTTTTTGGTAAGTATTTATTCAGACAAGCAGGGAGTTGATGTGGGCGGTTTTTAAAAAGAAGGATGAAATGTGTGACATGTGCGTCTTATAATAATGGGTGTGAGTGTGAATGTAAGGGATGTGACTATGAGTACAAAGAAGAAATTAAAATTTTCAATTTATGGTGTTTAATGTGACTTGATTTTGTAAACTCTTGTCTAAATTAATTAGTTAATCGTGTATATAAAATTTTATTTATATTATAAATTTTTCTCAAAAAGAACTTTTTAAAAATGAATTTACACATTTCAAATTCCATTGTATTTTCATGTCAAATGTGACAGATAATATTTACACGAAGGATTATTAGTTCTTTTTTTATTATTTATACCAATTTTGATATGTTTAAGTATTGAAATAATCTATAATAAAGAAAAAGTATAAATAGTTGTATGAAATGAAATTGTCGAAATATTTATTATTTAATGTTAAAGATTTCGTTCATATTGCATCTAATTGACTAAAATAGTTATTCATATTGAAAATGTTAAATATAATTATTTAATATAATTGAAATAAAAAATTTCAATGGTCTATTTATTGAAAATGTTGAATTTTATTTAAATAATTATTCATAAATGAAATAAATAATTTCAATGTAAATTAGTATAAATGTTTTTATTTATCAATGTGTAAATTTATTGATAAATTCAACAGTTGATGATGTGAGTTTATTATTCGTATTTTTTTATATTCGTAATTCTGTTTCTCGAGGTCTTATTGTTGCCAATTTTCTTTATTCGATTCTGTTTGATTAAACAACAACAATTATAAACAGACGCATTTCGCCAGTTATGAAACGAGAGACAGACAATACATAGTGACAAGATGAAACGTTGCTAACTGAATAAACCAACCATAAATTAACATTTTCAAGAGTTTTTTAAATGAAAAAGAAAAAGACAAAAGAATTCATTTCTATTTTCAATAGAAAAGAAAGTAAAATAAAAAAATATCTTTTTTAAATTTATTGATAATGTATCCTTGAAAAAACAGTTACTTTTTTCTTTTTTCTTTGTTATTTTTTTTTTAATATAACAATAATTAAATGAATGAGATTGTTTTTCTTTCTTGCATTAAAAAAAAACACTTAAGACTTAAAATTTAGAAATTATGATGTGTCATAAAATTGAGAAGATTTGATTTTATGATTATTTATTCTCTATCGTAAACATTTTTCGGAAGAAAAATTGTTCTATATTACTTGTACATTTATTTCTCTTGAGTTTTTCATCTTAATAATAAAGCCTTGATGTACAGAATTAAATTCTTAATCTATCATATGTCATTATAGACAACGAGAGCATTTTTTCGTGTTTTTCGTTTGATAAAAAAAATAAAAGCTATTTTTTAACTTTCGAAACATTGTTAATATTATATTTCTTTTTCGTTTTTTTTAGTGATTCGATTGACGTATTAAATAAATTTTCTTCTAAAATTTAACATGTCAGAAGCAAGTGTTGATTTCATCATGAATAGACAAAAACATTTACCTCATTATCAAAAAACTACTCAATATGATATATTAGCATGGCTCGATACAATTCCTTTATCTCGACCAGTACATAATTTAGAAGTAGACTTTTCTGATGGAATATTAATCGCTGAAATAGTCGCTTATTTTTTTCCTGAATATGTTGATTTAGAAATGTTTCAAGTCGCTCGAAATATGTCACAACGTACTAAAAATTGGCGTTTATTAAATTCTGATGTTCTACCTAAAATAAGTTTACATGCACCTGGTACTCTTGTATATGATATAACAAATGGAGATAATCGTGCTGTTGAATTATTTCTTCTTCATTTTCGTGAAAAAATTGAAGAACATTTAATTCGTACTGGAAGAAAATCACGTTTACAATGGGAAACATGGCGTTCATTTAATGTTGAACGTCATCGTTTACCACAATTATTAATAACATCACGTGCACCACGACGAACTACTTTTGCACACGGACATGGATCTCCTTCTCGAAATGAAAGAATTATGAATCCATATGCAGTTGCTTTTGATGATGTTTTAAAAGTTAAAGATGAAGAAATTGAAGTTTTACGCGGAAAATTAAAACGTTGTGAAAAAATTATTCGTACAAAAGACAAACGAATTCAAGAATTAGAAGAAAAAATTGAAAGAATGAAACCAAAACGACCTTCACCATAAACTTTATTACAATAAAAAAAAAATTACAAAATTCTTTTCCTATATTTTTCTATAGATATTCTCTAGGTCAGAAATTATTTTTGTCAAATCAGAAAATGTTATTTTCTTTTCGACTTTTTCAACAAAAAGTATATCTATATATTGTGGATTCATTTTTATTACAAACGTCTTTTCTTTCAAAGATAATTTTCAAACTGTTACAAATTTACTTATGAAGATAAACGTTTTACCTTTGAATATTTGACGAAAATCATATCTATCTAGTTTTTTATCAAACAAATATCTTAGCTTTAAATATTGTTTTGATATGCAAATCTGTGTTTTTTTTAGAATCTGAATAATGAATCATTTTTATAATATGTTACGAACTACATATCGAATGCGTAAAAATACTTTTTCGAAGGGTAACGCTGTGATCTATATATATAAAGAAGAATGTCTATGTGTTTGTTTGTTTGTTTGTTTGTTCGCTATTCACTCAGCCCCTGTAATAGCTAGCGTCACCAAACTTTCCACGATTCTTTTCTGGATCCTGGGAAAGGTCGACGTCCACTTTTTTCCAAAAATAGTAGATCCTTCGACCAGAAAAGCGTGACTAAGTTGCTAACCAATCAGATTGCAGCATTCGGTACTATAGAACTATAACTGAGCTCCACTTCATGAACACACAGAGAACATGGAACTAGAGGTTTTCGAGGGCGCTGAGTTCGAATCTGGGATACATTTCCCTCCAAATCTAATTGGTTGTTTGGAAACCAATAGGAATTCAGCTCTTAAAAAAATAGAGCCAAACACATATACTTTGAAGGAAATGATGGGGCACAGGGTTTTTTGAGGCGATGAGTTCGAATCTGAGACCCATTCGCCTCGAAATCTGATTGGTTGTTTGGAAACCAATAGGAATTCAGCTCTTAGGAAAACAGACCCAAATTTTCATACTTGGAAGGAAATTATGAAGCGCAGGGTTTTCGAGGGCGGTGAGTTCGAATCTGGGGTCCATTTCGCTCTAAATCTGATTGGTTGGCCGAAAACCAATAGGAATTTAGCTCTTGAGAAAATGGGCCAAAACTCTTATACCTCCAAGAAAATGATGGGGCACGGGGATGTAGAGATTGTGAGCTCAACTCGGAGGTCCATTTGCCTCGAAACCTGAGTGGTTGTTTGGAAACTAATAGGACTTCAGTACTCAAGAAAATAGACCAGAACACTTATACTTTGAAGGAATTGATGGACCAGGGGTTTTTTCGAAATGGTGAGTTCGAATGTGAGGTCTATTTGCCTTGAAATCTAATGAGTTGTTTGGAAACCAATAGGAATTGGGCTACTAAGAAACCTAGCTAATCAATCTTTGGTCGTTAGGAGAAAAGTCAGGTAGGGACTTTAGAGGCAATGAGTTCGATTCAAGGATCTAAGCACTGAATGTGGGTATAGGGTATGGAAGCGAGTGTCTTCTTCTGTTTATATAAATAACAATGTTGGTCTGTCTGCTGTTTGTACATTTGATTTCGGTAATAACTAGCGCCATCAAAATTTCCATGATATACTCATTAGTGGAGAGAAAAATTGAGAGTAGATTGGCGCGACAGGCAAGGAAAGGAAGGTAATCGAATGTAATGTCACCCAGGTTGTGAAATTTGGAAATTCACTAATCTCTATCTCTAATGTACGATAAGAAAAATAATGTTGACAGGCTGCCCAAAGAGTGAGCATGTATTCGTACCATGAATATTCATGGTTCTTACAGATATACCGTTTGAATTCAAGCGTCTTCAATTTGCTGCATGTCTTTCCTTCGCGATGTCTATCGACAAGGCTCAAGAGTAATTACTTAAGGTGGTTGGCATTAATCTAGAGAGCCCTTGCCTTTCTCATGGCCAACTTAACGTAGCATGCTGAGGAGTTGGAACTGGGAAGAGTTTGTTTATTTTGGCCCCTGTTGCGAAAATCGAGAAGGTTCTGTATCAAAAAGCGTTGCAATCGAAGTTGTATTTCGGTAAACGGTCTTTTGTAATAAAAGAAGTCGATCAAACAAAAAGAACACTGAAAAGGATAGAATTTTTTTTTAAATTAAAAATGGGGAAAACATCAGTTGAAAAGGGAAAGTGATCTGAACATATTTTGCGATATTGAATTCCAATAATTGATAGGAGATCATAGTGACGTCTTTTTCTAATATGTCAAGTATATATTATAAAATTATCATGACTACCATCGGGTACCTCCGCTAGTTGAGATTTAAAATAATTTCTATTTGTTTTTCAATCTTATTTTTTAAAATATTTTGAAAAATACACACTTGCATAATATGTTATTATGACATAACAGAACGATCGATCTGCTCTCTTCTAGTTCTTTTCTTCTCTTACTTTTGTGGATCATTATATTTTTTCTATTGGTTTGATTCAGAGCTGCCAGCTTGGTCTGGTGGCCGTAGGCGATTGCCAGGTTACCAAGCCAGGACGAGTCTTAAGATATTAGCCTGGCCTATTTCTGTTCGGATCAGATTAAGCCTGGATTACGGGTTAGGCTAGACCGGAGTTTGTGATCAGACTTTTGGTGTATTGATCGATTCTGATTAGAATTAGTATTGTAGATTTAAAAACTTTGGCGAATTTGTTGAAGTCAAAGTTTTACTTTGAGCTTTGATAATCAATTTTAAAATGATATAGTTTAATTCTAAGACGACGACCTATTGCATGCCTCGATTTTGACTATTTTACGCGAGTCTTGTCGTACGCAGAATTATGAATGCATCATCTGGCTGTATCCTGTGATGAATGACAGTGATGCATATCAATAATATCAAATTTTCTCATCTATTCTAGCTTAGCATTAACTACCAAAATTGAAGGTGGCACTTAACACTTAGAGTTTAAGTCAACTGAAAAGGCAACATTTAATCTTGATGATGGATGATTCTTTTTAACTAATTTGCTTTTGTTTGCAGTTTCACATGGACTTATCATTGAGGTAGAATGTGTCTCAATAGACGATTGTCTATTGAGACACAACAATGTTCTCATTTATAATAAAAGTCATTTGATGATGTTTTACATTCCAACTTCAAAATAATTTCTCTGACACCTTTGTGAATATAAGGAAAGAAATATAATAGATGAATACAGATATTGAAATTAAATTGATACATTATTAGGAAATAAAACTTGACATGAAGATTCATGCACAATGATTCATTTGAATTATCTCATTGGTGCTTTTTTTGGTTCCATGAGCTGAACCAAACATGCGTGAGTCTAGAGATACACAGGTTCCAAATAATCGAAACCGACCACAACCGCTTGGAAACAGAACCAGTCAGAAGCAGAGCCGGAACCGGTTAACACCATGAACAGAGAAATCGGAAAAGTGAAAAATCCAATAATGATTGATTTAAGGAATAGTGTTTGTGCTTTTTCTCTCTATAGCAAGCAGCGGAGCTTTTAATGCTAACTCCTACGGTCAGAATATGTGTTGTGTGCAATTGTTGAATAGCACTCTATTAGTGGCAATATCCTGAATGAACCTTGTATGTGACAGAGTATGAGTGAGTCCGAAGCCTTTGAAGTCGTCTATATCTGGAAAATATAGGTCTACGCTAAATCATGAGATGCGCCATGGAAAGGTCTATAGAAACTGCATGATTGAATTCCTTTTTACCTGTTCTAATGGTTTTTCTTGTATTCAAAATGTTTGGAGGACATTTTTGTTTTGCATATATTTCGACTTGAGAAAATGATAGAATTTTGAAATTATTTCAAAAGATATGCCGTCGGAAGTTTTACAAACACTGTATGAACCAATTTTTATAGCTAATCAAAAAAGTCTTTCAAAAATTTTCCATATGATGAACAGTAACATTGCCGTCTTGGTTGTTCATTTTTGAGTAAAAAAAACCACTAGAACAGATAAAAAGAAATTCAATCATACAGTTTCTATAGACCTTTGCACGGCGCATCTTTTCCTGAAGAATTCAAGACTTTATCGTTAACCTAAGCCAAGGCATATGCCAAATAAAAACCGTTACAACATTATAGACCCCCGTTATCGGATGCATTTTATGTTTTTATAGTTGGTTACTTGTGGAATTTCTCTACCAAAAATTGCCTATAGCAGAACGTATTCCTCAGAAAGTTTCTGCGTAAGGATATTGGGAAGGATTCCGTGCAGTATTACAGAAGTCAGATAGGTTAGCGAAAACTTAAAGATTACAAATAAATTATCTTCTATATATATATATTGTTCAGTGTGTGTCTGTCTATCCACGTGTCTGTACCGGGTGTCGGTGTGAGTATGATGCAGATGAGATAGAGACTTTGGCATGAATTTGGTCGTGAGTATCAGTTTTTCTTTATTCTATCTTCGTACTCACAGCCACCATTGTCTTCCATTTTCTCGCGTTGAGGCAAGTTAGAGAACTGTGAAAGATAATCAAATATCTAAATTTTTCCTTTAAGTATTTCTGTTCGAATAAATAGCAGAACATAAAAATAATATATAGGAGACCATGTACCTCCGCAATATCCCGAAAAGAATAACTATTCTCTATATATGATGTTTCTGTGAATGATTCACAACTTTCTATGAAATATTCAGATTTTTGTCAAGGATTGGAAATCTCAAATTTATGCATTTGACAAATAAATGCAGCTTATATATCTTCTGTTACTATTTGTCTTTTCTATGCTGTACTATGAAAGACTACTGCTTACGGGAGTTCAAACATACCAAATACTGTATTATTTCTTTTTCACGGAACGCACATTATTAGCAATGCAAATATGGAAGTCCATAAGTAATCTTCAATTATTTAAATTTTTAGGAAAACAACTATCAATTTGGATGGTAATTACCTACTTGGAATACTAGTAAAGAAGAAATATAAATACGGTAATCTTTGGGAGAAATATGCCTTAGTAAAGTTAGAGTACATGCGATTCAACATTTTTCATCATCGAAACATATGTTTCATCCTCAAAATCAAACCTCGAGACATAAATTTCGAAACTGAGCTGCTAATCGTCAATTGAATTTCTTCTCGATCCAGCAATGATTTGTCAAAAGATGCATGATATATTTTTAGAGACGATGCAAAACCCACAAGCATGACCTATACAATGAAACTCATTTTGTTAACTCATTATACTGATCTGTTGAGTTTATACTAAATAAAATTAGCATGTTTGCCAATTATTATTGTACCGTTTCGGCTTTTATGCTTAAGTTCTCAAACACAGGTAGCTGACTGAGCGGATGTGAGTGTGGCTTAGAGGTAGAATTACACTCACTCCCAACCTACACTCACACCCACACTCATATTCTCAAGTAAATCGATTGGTTCAAACTAGCTAGGATAAGCAACACACACTATAGTGTGTGTAGCTTATTTTAACGATACATCTTTCGTTCTTTTGGGCTGATTGAGCGAAAAAATAGAACTAACGACTAATTTTCTCTCTACATTGTACGTGAGTATAGGATTAATTATTTGCCATCACATGAAGGTTACATTGGAATTGAGTTAGAGAGATATGGAACCAATGAAGCATAGCGAGTTCTACTTGCTAATCAATTGAGCTAAGTAGAAAAGAGCTTTACAGACAATTCGTTCAATAAATACTTGAATCCTTGTGTGAGATATCTTACATAAATAAAGTACTGTATCTTTTGCCATGAAGCATAGAGTTATTTATTTTTTCAGCTACAGTATTTGACAAAAAAGAAGTTTTGCATTACTTTTAGGGTACGTTTTTATTTATCATCAATGAAAACAAAACATAAAATCTCCTTTTCGCTGGTATATGATGTAGGGATATCGGCTGGATGAAGTTTATAAAACGCATAGGATCAACATTTCACAGCATTCTACATTTTTAATAGCTTTGGAAAACAACCACCTCGCTAAATTCACATATCTTTATCGTATTCTGGTATAAAGTATTTATTAAGAATGTTGAAGCACATAAAAATGATGATTAAATGTGAAAAAAATAAGACTCTTAAAAAGCAAAAAACGTGATATATACGTACTGCGGTGAAATTGAGAGAGAAAAAGTTGAACGAAGCAAGTAAGAATTAGGAGACTAGCTACTAATAAAATCTCAACATCGATCAGTAATCTTATGTCAATGCGTTGTTCTGGATTAAAACTTCATCTTGTTAATATTTAACATTGCATGAAAGTAATCTAAGCTCAATTAGAGTTTGTGTTAGATAAGATATTCAAATGATAAAAAGTCTTTTTAAAAGCAAAGACGACACAAACGCTGTCAAGATTAGTTTGCATTCATGTAACATCATAGATTTAGAAAGATAAGCAGTTCGGCTAGGATATATGTAGAGGTCAAAAGAAAGAATGTAATATTCGAAGTCACTTGGCCAACGTCTCATACAGTTTTTAACGTCCTTGCGGCCCAAAATGTGTTCATGTTCGTCATAAACTCAGCGATCAATCTGTAGCACAATACCACATCATTGATTGCATATCGTATGAATAACAACAACAACATTTGTATTCAAATTTAATGCTTATTTTGAAGTTAGCCATCGCAAGCATTATGTAATTGAAAATTACTCAGGAACTGAATACTCTTAACAAGTATCCTGTTCAATTCATACTCAGCAGTTCGAATTAAAACTGAAGCTTGTGATCTATTTTTTAATTGTGTGACAAACGAACACCAACAACAATCTGTTCTCTCATGTATATCATTAACCGTAAGGCAAGATTTCTATCGTTATTATGAAGAAACAAATCGTCGCAACAACGAATAAACTTTATAAACATTCTATTCAAGTATATCGACCATTAGCAAGCAATGGTTGTGTGCTACTCAAATAGAACAGCTCATTTACTAGCCGACCATTTTTGATAAGACATCTATTCAAAAGACTCTCTCAAAATAAAGTCTAGTATATCATTTATCCGTCGAATAATGAATATACTACAAATGACTGGTTTCAACCAGGTCTTTGTTAAACTATGTAACTCATCAAGAATGCAATGTGAAAGATCCTGATGTAGTGCTACTAGATCACAGAGTCGATGAATCACTCTAAAAATAAGTTTGTTCAAATATACAGAACGCCTTCGAAGTGAAGTATATCTCTAGATCATGCCATCGAATATTACTTTACACACGAATCATTCTAATTGTTAGCTTTTTGTGCATATATATGGTTCTCATTGCATTGAAAATATAATGACAGGTCCAACAATGAAGGTCTACACAAAAAAAGATACATTACAAGCACAAGAAATCTATTCGTTTTCGTGCATGCCAAAGCGAAAACTAAACCACAAGCATCATGTTACAGGATCACACTACAAGTGAACTATTCTAAACAAAGTCCTGTTCAATTATTTTACTCTGTAGTATATCAGCTAATGTTAGGAGAACAGTAGATTAAACAGCCCGCATCGTAGATGAATTTCTTAACTAAGCTCAAGTTCGTTTATTTCATTCTAAAGTGATCGCTAACATTAGAACACATCATCAAACAGCACATGGTAGATAAATTATCATAAGCAAGATCAAATTCAATTATTTAGCTCTCCAGCAACCAATGGCAGTAGAACAGAAGATTGAACAGCGTATGTTATGCGAATAATCCACTGAAGCTTGAGTTCATCTATTTCATTCGGAAGCGATCGATAACATCAAAACTTGTAATCAAACGGTGCACGGTAGATAAATTATCCTAAGAAAGATCGAATTCAATTATTTTGTTCACCAGCAACTATGCAAGTTGAACAGAAGATTGAACTATGCAGGGTAAATGAATTTTCTTAATTAAGCTTGAGTTCATATATATGATTGTCAAGCAGTCAATGGCAGTAAAACTTTATGAGTGAATATTGCATGCCTAATGAATTATTTGAAGAAAGATTCTATTCAGATAAATCTCGTAATGACATCAAGACTTTGCTTGGTTTAAGATGAATGATAATGTTTCAAATAATGAATTAGTGACAAAGTGCTCAGATTCGTATAGGTTGTTGAGCCCTTCTCGAAACCCAACACTTTTGCAGCATACTGAGAAGTACATGAAAATGAAATAGCTACAATTGACCTGGCTGGAGTGTACTCAACGCATACATTATTTTGTTTGAAATGAAACACAATACTAAATCGCATGATTGATAATCAAATGGATAGTGAATCATTCTAAATATACATCCATTCAGTTATTCTTCTACTTTGTTAGAAAAATCTCATAGTTCTTGATGTTGAAGTATTACATCCCAAGTATAAAACTCTGAATAAGATATTATTCAACCATCTTACTCATTTCGAAATAGAGCTTGAGTGTATGCCACCTGCCAGAGAGTGTATGGAATCTAAAACATTTTTAGTATGAATCTGTTCAAGTATTTTATCCACTTCAAATTGGATTCTGAAATTATGTAAGATGATTCGATACAACCAGGTTAATAATGAACATCAACAATCGTTCCGTTCAAGTATATCACTCACTTCGAAGCAAAGAACGTCAGTTCATCTTACTAACAGAGACTGTCCGGCAAATGAATCGTTCTAAGTAAGTTTGTATTCAAATAGCCCATTTGCTAGAAGTAAAGTGAGTTATTCAATCGCATTGCTGAAGATCATTTGACATATGAATCGTTATAACCAGAGTTCTATTCAAGTATATCGTTCACTTCGAAGCGAAATGTGTCATTCAACCACATCACCATCGATCTATTGATAAATGAATCGTTCTAATTAGGTTTCCATTCGAATATATCGCTCACTTCGAAGCGAAGTGTGTTATTCAATCACATCTGCAAAGACCTGTTGACAAATGAATTATTGTAACCAAAATTTCATTCAAGTATAACTCTAGAAAAAGGCCAAAATTCACGTTCAGCTTAGTTTATCGAGATACCTAAATAATGACTATTGGAACAAAATTTTTCTTCAGATATGTCACTCTTAAGTAAACTACTAGACATTGTTCGCCATGGTCAAACACACATGACAAATGTATCAGTCTAATAATAATTCTGTTCATATATGCCACTCACTCTGAAGAAATGTATGTGACTCAATCATAGTTATAAAGATCTATTGACAAATGAATCGTTCGAATCAGAGTTCGATTCAAGTACATCATTCAGCTCGAAGCAAAATGTATCACTCGATCAAATTAGAAAAAGATCCATTGACAAGTGAATCGTTATAACCAGGATTCCATTCAAGTGTATCACTCACGTCAAGATGAAATATGTTAGTAGACTACTATATGAAAATGTACGTGTAAATTAATTTTTCCCAACAAAGACTTTGTACAAATATGATTTTTACTTCAGAAAAAGCTCGCACAAAATCAGATGGCCAAAGTTGAAATAGTAAATGAATAATTCTAACTAAGATTCCATTTAAGTATATCGTTCTCCTCGAGAAGAAGTGTATCATTTGGTTACGTTAGAAAGATCTTTCGACAAAATGAATTATTCTAAATAGGGTTCGATTCAAGCATATGACTTACTTCAAAAGAAAAAATGTTACTTAGCAACATAAAAAAGATGCTTCGACAAAATGAATTATTGTAAGTAGGATTCCATTCAAGTATACGACTTATTTCGAAGTGAAATATATGACTTGACCATATCAACAAAGACCTCTTGACAAATGAATTGTTATAAGTAGGAGTTCGTTTAAGTATATCACTCACTTCAACACACAATGCATCACTTAGCCACCTCAGAAAGACCTTACGACAAAATGAATAATTTTAAGTAGGATTTCATTTAAGTATACGACTTACTTCGAAGTGAAATATGTGACTCGACCACGTGAACAAAGATCTCTTGGTAAATGAATTGATATAACCAGGGTTCCATTCAAGTATATCATTCACGTCGAAACGCAGTTTGCCACTGAGTCATGTCATAAAGATCTTTCGACAAAATGGATCGTTCTAATTAGGATTTCATTCAAGTATATTGCTCGCTTCAAAAAGAAGTGTGCCACTTGCTCACATCAGAGATTTTTTAACAAAAATGAATCGTTCTTAACAGGATTCCATTCAAGTATATCGCTTACTTCACAACGAACCATGTTACTTAATCACACCAGCGAAAAATCTATTGAGAAATGAATCGACCTAATTCATACGATTCTGTTCGAATACTTAGCTTGATCTAGATAAGTCATTTGATGAATAACATGATCATTGAAAATATTAGAGCTAAATAGTTGCCACAATATGTCTGTTCATGCATTTGTTACGTTGAAACAATGTAGTATGGCTGAAAATTCACTGAACATAAATGTGAAACATGAATGGTATGAAGTAATAATTCGTCCATGTATCTACTTATGTACCATAAAATTTGAACGGAAGATTTTTTGATGAATGATCTGCAGATATTTGAATATTTTTAAGTAAATATCTGTTTAACTACATGAACGAATGTAAAGAAAACGTCACAGCTATTGTTTCAAATAATGATGACATAGTGCATGCACAGTCATGACAAAGGTTCTAGTCGAATATGCCAAGTAATTTGAAGTGGTTGTTCGACAATGATCAATGGACGAATGTAGACATTCCATATGACAATATTTTATCTGGAGGCTTCGGAGTTGTAGTTTTAGTAGTACCTAAATCAATATGATGAATTGTACTTGAATTTAAAACTTCATTGTTGCACAATATTCTCGTAGTGCATCGACAAACCAATTTCTTTCTGCTTTTGAATTTTTTTAAGGAAAATCCTCACCCTTTTTCAAGATGCAATATAAACTAGTTGAAAAGTTGAAAACAAATAGCTTTGAATGTATTGATCTGTCAGCTTAATCTAACGGTAATATGTCGTACTGTGTGGAGTTCATTTCTTAATAGTAAAGACACAGTTTCAACTCCGTTGTTCTCAACTTATAGTTACTCATGGTTGAACTCCCAAAATAACAAAAGAAGAGACATATTCTTTGTTTTAGTATTTTATTGTTGGACTTTCTTCTGTTTATCTACTATTCTTGACTGAATCTGTTGTGCTTTAAACGTTTTTTCCCTTTATCACAACTATCTCATCAGCAAGGTGCATGGACTATGTGATTGACAAAGCTCATTCAAGAGAAAATAAGTGGAAACACATTCTCGTGATAAATTTGCTTCTCTTATCTTATTTTCTTTCTTTGCGATTTGTAAGAACAGTGAGCTTTCGATAGAATCCGAACATATGATTTTAGTTTTGTTTGAGAGAAACAAGTTTATTAAAATTTCGTTTCTAGATTAGTACAGTAATCTCGAAGTTTTCAAGAAAACATTCAAAATCTTTCCAGTTGAGCACAGGATCTACTAATCATAGCTAAGTAACTACTTCGTGATACTACCGACTGCTACTTATATGAAACGATTACTCAGATCATAATGGGATGGCAGAAGAAGCACTGAAACTTATGATTGTATTTGTCAATCCTTAGTGGTAATAAAACCAGTATAAGGATTCAGTTCAGATAAGTTCGGACTGAAGAATAATATCATTTGAGCAAGAAAATCAGTACCAGAAAGTAACAGAGATAGAAGAGAGAGTTAAAAATATCACGAACCTATGTAAAGAGCAGGAACGATTTGCACCTGAGAACCGATAGTCAGCATCTTGACACAAGCTGTTTCTTTTGAATGGAGTACTTTATGCACTAGTAAGCCTGTTGCGCTGCTACTTTTTAAAACACGAGTGGAAATTAGTGCTCGAAGTATATGACGAGAAACTTACACGAATCACTTTCACAGAGACTATGATAGACAGACAGCATATGTTTTTGGACGCGAGAATGTGTATTCACGAATAAATATTTAAGTAATTATTCATTTGGTATTTGTTAGAGACTGTATCTAGAGTCTCAACAACGGTAAAGAATTAATTGTGCCTGTCTGTCCGTTTGGCAAATGGCTTTTAAACCATTGTCTATATGAATATGAATCATTGGTTTATTTTTATTTCGAGTTCTGCAACTCTTTTATTTCTTATTCAAAAGACTAGAAAGTTTCGGGTAGAGAAAGTTAAATTTAATAGGCGTTTGTCTATGTATGCGTGTGTGAATCAGTCTGTAGTTCATTTTTTAAACAATTTTCTGTCTTGTCTTATAAGATTATGTCATATTTTCCATTTCAAATTTTTTTTAAATTGAACTACTCATGCTTTTTAAACACGATTTTTAATGACTTCGTTTAGTATTCGCTAATAGCAAACCGACATCGCATGAGAAATAACTCACGAGGGAACTTCACCAACTGGTACCTACGATGTGAGCTCATACTTTGCTCATGAGTACAGCTCATTGTGTAGATAAAAATCCTAAAAACTTCTGTCCCATTGCAGCTTTGTTGTGGAAAGAGAAGCGTAACAAATTTCTCAAAAAATGACATTATTGTATTTTCTATAAAAAGAATTTAGTTCCTCAATAAAAGAATGTTTCCGCAAGCTGATTCTTTAAACACATATTATACATGATTACTTATTATAGAAAGAACAACTAAATCTTTGTTAATACTCCACAGACAAAGGAGAAAAATTCACTGCATTGTCTTATATATAACTCTTTTTGTGGTATTTTCCTACATGTTTGAATGAAAAAGGCAGCTAATTCAGGATTTTCATCTCTCTCATCCATGTTTCTTTAGGCATAATAGATATGAAAAAGATATTTGTTCCATACTTCAAACAGATAAATGTCCTGAAAAAGCTGTATTGATGGACCGATGATAGGTGTTTTTGGTGTCAAGAAGAACTGTGCTTCATTCATTTTTTTTCAATTATCATTACCTTTGGATTAATTAATCAGGGTCTTAATCTTTTATTCCATTTTTGTTCACTATATATATTTTGGTATGGGTGTGGATGTAGTATGTATAACTTCTCTTTAGTCACACTCACTCCCATACCCAGTTACTAACCTCCTTGATGCACAAAATATGTTCACATTCGTGATAAACTCAATGGTCAATCTTTCGCACAATACAACATCTTGATCGTATTTCGTATGAATAGCCGCAACAAAATGTGTGTTCAGATTTAATATTTATCTTGAAGTAAACTGTTGCAAACATTATATGGTTGAATATCACTCAGGGACTGAATACTCTCGACAAGTATCCTGTTCAATTCATAGTCAACACTTCGAAATAAAACTACAGATTATGATTTAATTTCCAACTACATGGTAAACGAACAACACCAACAATATGTTCTCTCTTGTATATCATTGACTGTGAGGCAAAACTTTTGTCGTTATTATGAGAAAACAAATCATTACAAAAATGAATAATCCTAAGTATAATCCCATTCAAGTATATTAAGCACTTGCAAGCAATGGTTGTGTTACTTCAATAGAACAACTCATATATAAAGCGAATATTTTTGATGAAATATCTATTCAAAAAAAACCTTCCCGAAATAAACCCTAGTGTATTATTTACTCGTCAAATAATGTATATGCAAAAAGTGACTAGTTTCAAGTAGGGCTTTCTTCAACTATGTAACTCATCGAGAATGTAATGTTTAAGTTCCTGAAGTAGTGCTAGATCACAAAACCGATGAATCATTCTAACGATAGATTTGTTCAAATAAACCGAACACTTCGAAGTAAAATACGTCTCTGAATCATCCTATCAAATATCAAATCACAAACAAATAATCACAATCCTTGACTTTCTGTGCATATATATGGTTTTCATTGCATCAAAAATATAACGACGTGTCACACGATGAAAGTTTACACGAAACAAATACATAACAATCACAATAGGTCTATTCGTTTTCGTACATGTGTAAGCCAAAAATTAATTACAAACATCGACTTATAGGGTTACATTACAACTGTATCGTTCTAAGCAAAATCGTGTCCAATTATTCTACTCTGACGCAACCAATGGCAGTAGAACAAATTATTCAACAGCGCATGTCAGGTGAATTATCCTAAACAAGGTCATATTCAATTATTTTACTCTGAAGAAACCAATGTCAGTAGAGCAGAAAATTGAACAGCGTGTGTTATGCGAATTATTCAATGAAGCTCGAGTTCATTTATTTTATTTAGAAGCCATCGATAACATCAGAACATGTAATCAAACAACACACAATAGATGAATTATTCAATGAAGCTTGAGTTCATTTATTTTATTTAGAAGCGATCGATAGCATCAGAACTTGTAATCAAACGGCGCACGGTAGATAAATTATCCTAAGAAAGATCGAATTCAATTATTTTATTCACCAGTAACCATGTCAGTTGAACAGAAGGTTAAAATATACAGGGTATATGAATTTTCTTAAGTAAGCTTGAGTTCATATATGTGATTGTCAAGCAACCAGTAACAGTGAAACTTTATAAGTGAATTTTGTATGCCTAATGAATTATTTGAAGAAAGATTGTATTCAGATAAATCTCGTAAATGGAATCAAAACTATGCTTGGTTTAAGATGAATGATAATGTTTCAAATAATGAATTAGCGACACAGTAATCAGATTCATATAGGTCGTTGGTCCGTTCTCGAAAACCAATTGTTTTGCGGCATACTGAGAATCGCATAGAAATGAAATAACTCCATATTTATTTTTTGGAGTATATTGATCGAATACATTATTCTGTTTAACATGAAGTGTGATACTAGATCACATGATCGACAGCCAAATGCATAGTGAATCATTCTAAATACGAATCCATTCAACTATTTCTATTCCTTATTGAAAAAAATCTTGTAGTTCTTGATGTTCAAGCATTACACCCAAAGTGTACAACTGTGAATAGGATACTATTCAAGTATTTTACTCATTTAGAAATAGAGTTTGAGTATATATCACTTGCCACAGGGTACATGGGATATGAACTATTTTCAGTATGAATTTGTTCAATTTTCTTACTCACTTCAAATTGGTTTCTGGAATTACGTAAGATGATGTGATACGACGAAATAAGTGAATAACATTAACAATTGTACTCTTGTAGTATATCAGTCACTGTGAAGCAAAAGACGTCAGTTCATCTTATCCACAGAGATCACCGAACAAATGAATTGTTCTAAGTAAGTTTGTATTCGAAATGGGCCATTTGCTTGAAGTGAAGTAAGTCATTTCATCGCATTCCAAAAGATCATTTGACAGATGAATCGTTACAAAGATGGTTCCATTCAAGTATATTACACACTTTGAAGCGACGTGTGCCATTTCATTACACCATCAAAGATCTATTGGCTAATAGATTGTTAAAACCAGGGTTCCATTCAAGTATATTGCTTCGTTCGAAGTGCAATATGCCACTTGATTATATCAGCATAGATCTACTGACAAATGAATCGTTAAAATTAGGGTTCCATTCAAGGATATCGCTCAAGTCGAAGCAAAGCGTGTAGATCGATGGCACTAGCAAAGATCTCATGACAAATGAATCGTTTTAAAAAGGATTCCATTCAAGTATATCGTTCACTTCGAAGTGAAGGGTGCCATTTCATCACATCATCCAAGATCTATTGACTAATGGATTGTTAAAACCAGAGTCCCATTCAAGTATATTACGTAGTTCGAAGTGAAGTGTGCTTACTTGATTATATCAAAATAGACCTATTGACAAATGAATTGTTGTAAGCAGAGTTCTATTCAAGTATAACGCTAGAAAAAAAAACTGAATTCACCTTCAGATTAGTTTATCGAGATATCTAAATGATGATTAGATCGAACAAAGATTTCGTTCAGATATATCACACATAAGTAAACCACTAAACATTATTTGCAATGGTCAAACACATATGATGAATGCATAAGTCTAATAATAATTCTGCTTAAATATGCCACTCTCTTTGAAGAGAAGTATGTGACTCAATTATATTAGCAAAGACTCATTGACAAATGAATTGTTCTAATCAGGGTTTCATTCAAGTATATTTTTCAATTCGAAGCAAAATGGATTACTCGATCACATCAGTCAAAGATCCATTGACAAATGAATCGTTGTAACCAGGATTCCATTCAAGTGCGTCACTCACTTCAAGATGAAATATGTTAGTAGACTGCTATATGAAAATGTACGTGTAAATTAATTTTCCCCAACAAAGACTTTGTACAAATATGATTTTTACTTTAGAAAAAGCTTGCACAAAATTAGATGGTCAAAGTTAAAATAGTAAGTGAATAATTCTAACTAGGATTCTATTCAAGTATGTCGCTCTCTTTGAGGAGAACTGTATTATTTGGTTACGTTAAAAAGATTTTTCAACAAAATGAATTATTCTAAATAGGGTTCGATTCAAGTATATGACTTACTTCAAAACAAAATCTGTCACTTAGTCACATAAGAAAGCTCTTTCGATAAAATGAATCATTGTAAGCAGGATTCCATTCAAGTATACGACTTATTTCTAAATGAAATGTGTGACTCGACCATATCAACAAAGACCTCTTGACAAATGAATTGTTGTAAGTAGGGTTTCATTCAAGTATATCACTCATTATGAAACATGGTGTGTCACTTAGTCACATCAGAAAGAGTTGTTGAAAAAATGAATCATTCTAATTAGGATTCCGTTGAAGTATACGACTAACTTCAAAACAAAGTGTGTTAGTGGGTCACATCACTAAGACCTTTCGACAAAGTGAATCGTTCCAAGTAGGATTCCATTCAATTATATAACTGTCTTCGAAACGCAGTGTGTCATTAGGCCACGTCAGAAAGATCTTTCGAAAAAATGAATCATTCTAACCAGGATTCCATTCAAGTATACGACTCACTTCGGGATGAAGTATGTTACTTGGTCACGTTCGTAAAATCTTTCTGCAAAATAAATCGTTCTAATCAGGGTTTCACTCAGGTATATCACCCGCTTTGAAACGGAATATTTCAATTGATCATGTCAAAAGCTCTTCTGCGAAAACGAATCGTTCTAAAGAGGATTCCATTCATGTATATTACTGACTTCCAAAAGACATGTATCACTTGGTCACGTCAGAAAGATCATTCGACTAAATGAGTCTTTCTAACGAGGGTTCCATTTAAGTATATCACTCACTTCGAAGCAAAATGTGACACTTGTTCGTGTCAGATAGATCTTTCAGTACAATGAATCGTTCTAAAGAGGATTTAATTCAAGTGTATTACTCACTTGGAAATGAAGTTGATCCCTTGCTTACATCAGAATGATTTTTCAATAAAATGAATCGTTCTAAGTAGGACTCCATTCAAATATATCGCTCACTTCGCAATGAACGGTGCTACTTAATCACATCAACGAAAAATCTATTGACAAATGAATCAAGATGAACCGTACGATTCTATGCGAATATCTTGCTTTGTCTAAATAATTTATTTAGATGAAGGGCACTATCATTGGAAAGATTACAACTAAATAGTCGTCATAATAGGTCTGTTTATGTATTTGTTACATCGAAGCAATGTAGTGTGACTGAAAATACACTGAACATATATCGGAAATATGAATGACAGGAAGTAGCAAATCATCCAAGTACATACTTATATACGATGACATTTGAGTGAAAGATCTTTTGATGAATGCACTAAAGATATTTGGATACTTTAAATCAAACATCTGTTCAACTACATGAACAACTGTAGAGCAGGCATCAAATCTATTTTTTCAAATAATGATGACATAATGCATGCACAATGAGAACAAAGTTTCTATTCGAATATTAAAAATAATTGGAAGTGGTTCTTCGATAATAATGGACGAACTACAGTATACATCGTATATGACAGTGTTTTATTGGAAGTTGCTGTCCTGGTAGTGCCTAAATAAATATGTTAAGTTGTACTTGAATTTAAGACTTCATATACTGGACAGTATTCTCGTAGTGAATTGGCAGATCGACTTGATTCTCTCTTTGAATATTTTTTATAGAAAGTCCTCATCATTTTCCAGATAAAATATAGACTAGCTTAAAAGTTGAAAGCAAACAGCTTGAATATAAGTGATGTGTCATGTTAATCTAACGGTAATATGTCATACTGTGTGAAGTTCACTTCTTAATAGTAAAGACACAGTTTGAACTTCGTTGTTCTCAACTTATAGATACTCATGCTTAAACTCCCAAGGTGGCAAAAGAAGAGAAATATTCTTTGTTTTTGTACTTTACTGTTAGATTTTCTTCTATTTATCTATTATTCCTGGCTGAATCTGTTGCAATTTAAACATTTTCTCCTCTATCACGACTATCTCATCATAAAGTTGCAGTAGCTATGCGATTGATAAGACTCATCCAAGAGAAAATAAGTGGAAATGCATTCTCTTGATAAATTTGTTTCTCTTATCGAACACTTTTATTTTTTTTCGTATTTTCTTTCTTTGCAATTTGTAAGAATAGTGAGCTTTTCATAGAATCCGAACATGATTTTTAACTTCTTATGAAAGAACCGAGTTTATCAAAAGTTCTTTTCTAGAACAGTGTAGTGACCTCGAAGTTTTCAAGAAAGCATTCAAAGCTTTCCAGAACAGCACAAAATCTGCTAATCACAGCTTAGAAATGACTTTATGATACTACTGACTGCGACGAAAATGTTAGCACTAAACGAGTATCCCTCGTGTAATTAATGAGAAGATAGACTAAAATGAACGATGTAAAAATAGAATGTCCCACTACTTACATGGCACGATTATTCCGATCGTAAGGGGAATAGAGAAGAAGCATTGAAACTTATGTTGGTAATTGTCAATCATTAAAGGTAACAAAACCAATGTAAGCATTCAATTCAGGCAAAGCCGGGCTCAAGAATAATGTTATGTGGGTAAGAGGAATCATTCGCAGAGAGTAGTAAAGATGGAAGAGATAAGAATGTTACAAAAGCAAGCAGAATCCAAGGGAGAATAGCATCTAAGAGCAAATGCTCAATATCTAGACACTAATCGTTTCTATTCAAACGAGCACTTTGTGCACCAGTAGACCTGTTGCCCTGTTGTTTTATGAAACTTGTTTAGAGATGAGTTTTCAACGTATATAGTGAGAGACTTAGACGCATCTCTGCTCTACAGATTGACAGACAGCATGCGTTTTTGGATCCAAGAATGCATATTCAAAGATAGATATTCATATGATCGTCCGATTCATGTTCCCATATGGTCTCTAGCGCCTGCAGAACGGTATATCAGTCGTTTCATATGTTTGTCTGAAACAAGTTTTCTTCAACCGTTGCTCATATGAATGTGAATTATTGTTTTTTCTGTCTGAGTTTTGGTATGTCTTTTATTTTTGTTCGCGAGACTGAACATTCGTGGGTAAAGAGATTGTATTTTTATAAAAGTGCCTCCCAATGAGTGTGTGGGTCAGTCTATAGTGCGTTTTTTAAACTGAGCATTGCTAGTCTTATGAAATTGTTTCCTAATTTCGATTTCGTTCTTTTTTGCATGGGAACATTCAACCTTTCTTAGTGCACGATTTTGATTGAACTCCTTTAGTGTCCGCCAACAGTCAACTGCGAACTAATTCAAAGCCCCTGAGAGATTGATAGTTATTCTTATCCAAGTACACATATCCATGTAAAAAAGCGATCAAAATCTGAGATTAATCGATTTTAGTCTAATTCATTGGCGTTTTGGCTCACACAAGTAAGTATGACTTAGAGTCGTATGCAGAAGTGTATCAAAACACAGTACTAGTATTACACTTACCATTTATCGAGGTGATGAGTCAGAAAAATAATCAAAAATTGACGTTTCTATGTTAAAACTGGAGAAAAACGTGTTTTATAGTCATAGTAATTAAAATCGATTAAAATCAGAGTCTTCGGTCGTTTATTTTGACATAGGCAGTGAAGCTGATCGCGAAGCTACAAGAAAATCTACAATTCATATTTACTCGTTTTCTTTTATGCTTAATAGGGAATAAAACACCTGCATATTTTCTCTTTTTTATATTTTCGAATCACCAATACTTGGAAAAAATTTCATTCCAAAAAATCTCTCGATTCATACTGATTCAAAATCTTCTCAACACAAATTCACACACTTTCAGCTCAAATACTCTACCAACGCAACGTGTGCGAAAATAGCTCTTACTCCTTCAAATCGCGTTTTATGCCCCCGGCAAATGTGCGCACATAGGTACACTCAGCATGCATAGACAAAGTAAGAAATACAAAACAAACGCACCGAACCGACAACTAAAATCAGCCACGTATTCAAGTAGACTTAGCACGACCATCCTTATTCTTTCGAGACTTCAGCCTACGCGCAACAGATTCTAGACACTTGACATAAGCATCCTCATTAATTCGCACACAGTCTGCAGATGTGAGACCTACAACGGGCTAGTAGTTCTTCCACATCACAGAACAGGATACGTACTAGCACATTGATACGTCAGGTCACATAATTCAGTGGTAAAATCAATTAATGCAATCAATGTTGCCTTGTTGCAGATATTCGAACTGGTGTGTAAGGGTCCCCACAGTCTATATCAATCTCGTCTTCACTTTGAATACTGTCGCTACATGTCGAAGCTGTAACGTATAAATCAGTGGACAATTTGTAACAAGAAGAATATGCCTTAGTATGCTGAATGTATGCAACTTAAAGAGCTGAAAAATATCGGAAATGCGAGGAAAAGATAGAACAAGTACTGATGCTTCATTTCCGCTGGATTGTGCATGATTGCATACTCGTTGTTATCCAGGCAGACAGATATATCGCTGTTGTACAAATTTTCTGTACAAAAGAAACAAACTTTCAGATTTTTGGGCTATCTAAATTTAACATCAGTTTTCGCGCGAGATTTCTTGTAAAAGTTGGTGTTAAATTTAGGTAGTCCAAAAATCTGAAAATTTGTTCCTTTTGTACAGAAAAGTAGTACTAAAATCGACATGTCTGTCTGCTTGGCTAGGTAAAATGGTGCCTTTGCAATTTTTTGACATATTAGAACTTCAGCTGTGGGTCAGCTCGGCGATCTTTGTGTATGCCAAGCTCAATACTTTAAATACTGAAAACTTTCATTATATCGCTGTAGGGACTGATATTGAATTTTTGTCTTTTTCTTACTTTTTCTATGAGTTGTTGTTGGTCTTCTTGTTGTGGTTCGAGCTCTAGTAGTTTTTTTTTTTGTTTTCGTTTCTAAAAGTAATGAGAAAGAAAACCATAGTATTCCGCAGAATAATGCACCAGCATTTACAATAGCTATAAAATTCTCAAGAAATACTTTTTATACCATGCAAGTTAGAAAGAATGCTCCTGTCATAATGTTCATATAACAGTAACGGTCGCTGTTATAGTGCTTGTATCTGGAACACAAAACAGAGCACAAGTTTCTTAAAATGTAGGTTGTTCGTATGAGTGTGAGCGTGCAGTGTAGTAGAAGAAGTTACACATATACCCATATCACCAGTCAATACTCAGTCTTACATCCATAACTCACATATCCATTCACCTGCATCCATGCCCACACTCGCATCATCAATCAATAGTTAGTCTGTAGTGTTTCGAACTAATGTTTGACCGACATTCTATCTGTCTCTTCGGAAGAAACCTACCGAAAAGATGATTATTTATTGTAGTTCTATAGCAATGGTAAACGATTCCATTGAAAAGTTTTTCGAAGGATTTCAATATCTCATTAGGAAAATTTCTAATATAACTTAAAATTTCAATCGCTACCAACAAACTCTTGCTCTATAAGATACAGTCAATTTCACACAGATCTAAATTTATGATTCAGTATTTATCTATGACTGTAGAGCGTTGCTCACATGGAATGACTGTTGTATAGAATCTTTAGACTTATGATGTTTGCTTTTGATCGATAAACATTAAGAATTAAATGTTTTCAGTAGCATTCAAGCAACTTTCCTACGATAAAAGTGAAACAGGTAGCGGTAAATGACCTTTCCGCTAGAGGGTTTCTTTCCGATTGGCATGCACTGTTTTTAGGTTTTTTATACCGTTTCTGGACAAAAATTTACCATAAAAGTACTTTTTTTCTGATTAAAATACTTTCTACTGATGTCGAAGATAGTTTCTATGAGGGAAACTACAGTCTAACTATTCTATTTAGCTGAAATTTACAATACACTCATCAGAGTTTATCAATTGCCTTTCATATCAACTTATATTGTCAAAACAAAATTGAATAATTGTTTAGCATTGTAGTTTATCATATATTTACTTGTATTTCCCCTTCTGTTTATAGAATATAGTTCCGTCAGTCGCAAGAGATTAAAAAGCAAATATGGCATGGGAAGAAAACTAAATATATAATTAATGAATAAAGTTCATAGCAGACAAATATTTCATGAATGTGGAAAACTAACATACTACCAACGACCAATTTAAAATGAAACGTATTTTTGATCCAAAAAATATAGAATTTAAGGTGAGAAGTTTTCTTTGATATATGTGAATAGTACAAGTGTAGACATATACAGTATAAAAAAATTAATATGAAAATACAAAATGTCGATATAATTTCTGAGTCGTTTTAATACATGCTTCAATGACATTTAATGATAGACTGTTGCAATCTTCATCGGCCACAATGTCTAGTTCATGCTGTGACTTTGGATCCTTATTTTTTTAATTTTCTATATGATGATGTTTCAGACAATATCAATAGTATTAAAGTCAGAACTATTATCTGTTCATTGATATAGCATAATAGTATATTATAAACTAGAGAATGTGGTTTATGAAGCTGACAACAATCTACTATTAAATGTTATTCAAGCATGTATAAAATCGACTCAGAAAGTATATCAACACTTTGCATCTTCATGAGAAAATTTCTTTTGTGTTATAAATGTCCACACTTGTACTATTCTTATATATATGAAAGAAAACTTCTTCTGACCTTAAACCCTATACTTCAGAACAAAAGCACGACTCGCAGTCATTTTGTCGTTGGGAGATAGATTTGTAGTCTTTTAAAGTTTCCTTTTCATCAATGGATGCAAAGACACAAAAATATGGAAATAAATAGCAAAAAGAACTAAAAAACGTTTGTTGTATCTTTACTGTAGAAATCAGAACGTAGATGTAACTCTCCGAGAAGTTGATTTGGCTGTTATAGGGAAAGAAAAATGAAGAAGAACTCAAGCCAGTATACGAAACGATCCTTTTGGTGTAACCACTCAAAACAGTAACGATAACAGTAACGACAAGGAAAAAGCTCTACTGGTTTCAACTCTGATACGTAGGCTTATGACTTCCATAGCATTTTATTGATTTTTTGTTAAGTCAATTTCACTCGAAATCTTCTGTATGATGGAAATAAATTAAATATTTATTGTGTTCAATATGTTATAACATATTGCAAACTTGGTATAGTCAAAATGGAAATATGTCGCTTTTTCACAGAATGCATAGATATCGTTGAGCTCATAATTGACCATTTTTCGTGGGGGAGAATTCATTAATTTAAAAGTCTCAGAGAAAAGGCTTCAATTCATTAAGTGACTATATTTACTCAGTGAACATTGTTACTTTTATTCGAATTCAATGCAAAAAGAGACGTTTGTAAAAATAGTTCAGTCCCGATCAATAGCAGCTGAACTTCATCGAAGTGCTTGCAAGTCGCGAATAATGTCTCAGGTATCATAAATGACTCTTAAGCAATACACGGTGTACCATAGAGACCTTTCTACCACGTTAAAACATATTCACATGTCGATTTCTTGATTTACAAAATTCATAGAAGGTGAGACCTTCAATATTCTTTAAATATTAAGCTTAACTCGTTGATCAAACTATAAATTTGAATATTATCCCAGAGCAAAATATTAGAGCGCTCGATTTTTTAAAATTTTGCTACTAATTTAAGTTTTCAAAACTGAGTGGTAAAAATATTCGTGCCAATTCATACGAAAACATATGGAACATAAATCTATTTACCTGGTCGTAGACCGCGAGGAACGCGTTTTGACGGTAAGAAAGAATTTAATGGCGAGTCAATGGTTGAGAAGCTTTGCGTAATTTTGTCAGATTCTAAAATATACAATGAAAGATCAAAATAAACAGTCGATTGTCAGAGCATTTTTTCAAAAACAAACTGAGTCATTATGTGAAAAATTCGCTCCAAGATAATCGATATACAAAATTGATTGACAAACGTCAAATAAGATTCTATCGAAAGAAAATACTTTCAATCTTCTCTCTATCGTCATCATTGTAAATAGTAAGGGCTAATAATCATTTCTAAAAGATGATACCTCGTTAGTAAAGCTTAGCAAATTTTAGGTTCGCATTTTATCCGCTTCTGAAAATCAATTACATTTATAGGAGAAGTTGGCTCTGATGCTGTTTTTTTGCTCAGTTTCTTATGATACGACTAAAAGTTGGTTGATTTTTCCCGTATTTTCATGAAAAACAAGCTCCAAAAAGGCCTTAATCCTTTCCGATTTAAGCTCAAATCAGTGATATTTTAGTCCAGAAATAATCAGAGTTTCAATTGCTATGAACTGTGTGAATTTCAAACAGTTTAGATTAAGTCATGTGTATTATCATACGTTTCTTATTGATATAATCTATACAAAATTGTGCTGAATATATTGAAAAGATGAACTATTTCATGGACAACGGCGACTCTAAGCTAGGTGAAACATCATTAAGATGATCGAAAAAAATTATATGTTTACCAACTACTTCTTCATTCATCCAATCCTGGATGGAAAAGATATGTAAAATAGACAGCTAATCATTGACTTGAAGGTCTTATAATACATGTCTTCACTACTCCTTAATAAGCTGCTTAAACGGTCATTAGCAGACATAACACATTTCGGATGTCAAAGAATCGTCATTTAGATACAGAAAACTGAGCGATATACTGATGATATTAGTTAGTTCCCACTCAGTTGCTTTTCAAAACTTTATTAGCCACGGAAAGATTTGAATGATAAATAATATTCAATTTTCT
This sequence comes from Rotaria sp. Silwood2, assembly GCA_905329745.1. Lineage (NCBI taxonomy): Eukaryota > Metazoa > Rotifera > Eurotatoria > Philodinida > Philodinidae > Rotaria > Rotaria sp. Silwood2. The sequence goes on along the minus strand of CAJNSZ010000992.1, from coordinate 12,551 downwards.
GAGGAAGAAATTTGTCTGTCTGAAGCATCACAAAAAGATGATTCATATTGTAATGTGAATGAAAGATAATCTTTTCCATAATAACTGATTAATATTGAACAGCAAAATGATAAAATGGATTTGAAACAATCAAAGTTCCCTTGAGATAACCTCAATGCAGGCTATTTTTAGGATTTGTGATGTGCTTTTCTGATCCACAGCCCTTCACTATGCGCTGCTGTTAGCGAAAAACTGAGTTTCCTGTTATTTCTTTGGTCTCATACTGTTTCAGAAATTTTCACAATAATGGCTCAACAAACAGCATGATCTAGTGTTTGACTGAAAGAGACAGTTGACAAACCTGTGTCATAGTCTACCATAGTGTTTCCATTAAAGTTATTAATAAATATAGCGATCAATAATAATATGATCACGACGAACAGCCCAAAGAGTGTTCTAGTGCCCAAGAAGATTGATTTAGATTGCGTTTTTCTGAAATACAAACACAAAAAAAATTGCATCATCTATTTCTTAATAATAGAAAATGAAAGCAATATTAATATTGAGCTGACTATGTGCGATCTTCGAGCAGAAAATATTATTTTTTCTGCAATTACGGTCATTTTATTGTTCATAGCGAGTAATAAGGTTTCCTAACTTAAATTGAACCTGTATGCCTTTGAGACTGAGCTATAAATGTTATTTTACTAACGTCTTGCGCTATTCTAAGCCATTTAGAAAAAGACATTGAATTGTTTTTTATCTGAAAATCGGCATATCATTAGGCTGCATCGTTACCAGAATGTCTCAAAAATGATCGTCAAAACCTATCGTTCCATCTTGAGATATTAAGTTCTTTGAGATTTTGTATCTTAGAAAAACTGAAAACACTTTGTCTGCTTGAGAAATCAATATTTCGAAGAAGCATTTGTTCGAACTGAATTTTCCCGTAAAGTCTGGTAATGATGAGATATGTCCGTGTTCAAAAGTTCAGATCAAAAGCACGACATCTGATTTTATTCAAAAAAGCTTTAGAACAGGTGGAGACATGATCAATATAACGTTCATAAGGCAACTTCAAAGACTTTGAGATTCAATAAAGTTACAGCAGTACACTACTAGATATGACTGATTTAATGATTACAGTGCCTGCTGAAAAGAAAGTTCACACTGCGAGATCTTAACTTTTGATCAGTAGCCAATTAGCACGCTAGTTGTAATGCTAGTGAAAGAAGCTGTGACAAACTTACAGCCCGTCCATTGTACCCATATTTTTTGCATGTAGTTCAGGTAACATCTCTTGTGATATTGATGATTCACTGTCGTCAAAAACTTTGCAATTACAGTTGTAAAACTGATTTCTGAAATGTATGATTCAAAGCATGAAATAAATATATAATTAGCTAGAAAAAGTTTAATTTTCATCTTTGAAAATATTGACGTAAATTGTGGCAAAATCATGTTTTTTAGCACTGGGCCATTTCCTGGTGAAGCTCTGAAGATGAAGCAACCATGAACAATTAAAAGAGTTACTGGACTATATTTTCTTTGCTGGTCTCTTACAGTATAACCAGCTGATCCATGTATATCGGATTGTCCAAGTTAAAAGTAGAGGTAATCAATTCAGATTTAAAAATGATAGAAAATCGAGAAATAAATGTAAAACGATTACGTAGGTGAAGTTATCACCAGATTCGAGTATTTTCAGCCCCAATTCACTCAGCAACTTCTTCCAAATCTCCTATTTTTGTTCCAAGTAGAACTCGACGAGCTCTACCCAATGGTATGCTCAGATTTTCCCTAACCCGAACTATAATTTTCAGATTTTAGACAGCGCCACCTATGGTCCCAAAAATCATACTTTGGGTTGTGGCAAATCTGAGTACACCATTGGATAGAGCTCGTCAATTTCTACTTGGAATAGGAATAGGATACTTGGAACAAGTTTCTGAGAGAATCCGGGCTGAAAATACTTGGTAGGGTGCTGAGTCTTGTACAGAAAAACTGAAAAATCGTTTTTTTAAGAAGTGGTTGGAGCTACGAAAAATCTGATTATACCAACGAATAGAGCTCGTGAAGTTCTACTTAGAATAAGAATTAGAGAGTTTGAACAAGGCCCTGAGCGAATTCGGGCTGGAAATACTTTTCTGAGTCACTGGACTACATAGGGAAAAAATGGGAAAATGGATTTTGTGCACGACTGGTTTAAGTTGTAGAAAATCTGAGCATACCGTTGGATAGAGCTTGTCGAGATGTACTTGGAACAAGAATAGGAGATTTGGAGCAAGTTCTCGTGCGGATCCGGGCTGGAAATGCTCGAATCTGGTGATAACTTCACCTACGTATAATCACAAAGGCTTTGTGAAGAAATTGTACTTTCAAAAGGCATACACTTATCCGTTGAATTAGTAAGAAGTTTTGTCTGTTCAATACCAGAATAGTACTTTAATATATTGATGCTGTTCTCTGAGTAAGAATAATGCAATATGGTACCTATATTTACATCGCGAAATGCGCTTGTTTATTGCGCATAAATACCTATATTTACATCGTGAAATAAGTTTGACTATTGCACGTAAATACCTATATGTGGACGAATAGAGGATAAAATATTGATCATATACTGTATTTTTTCATACAAATATTATCGTCGTTTTGCTTGCTCTGATTTTCGTCGTTCGAACAAATTAATCGACGGTGGATGAAGAGTCAGTTGTTGTTCGGTAGAATGCGCGCTATTCTACGTAGTAACTTATTATTATTCTGCAGTTATCGCACAGAACCGACAAAATATTACTTTTACTAGCCATTGTTTCTTGCTCAAAACATAATCATGGCTAAATCCAATCTCAGACAGCATTTTCACCAATGATCGAGGCTATCTGTCTGAATAAGATCTCTTCTCTTAACAAGCACTATTCTGATCAACTTTCTAATTTTATTTTCAAAACAAAACATAATACTGAATAAAGCAAATATAGCTCTGCATTTTGATAAAAAAAGATCAATCTCAAATGAAGTCGTTTTTATTAAGACATTACGAAGATATGATATGCTCAATAACTGACAAATATGTGATGGGTTCCTTATTTTTTGTAATCAAACCAAATTGATCCAATTTCAGATAACTAGCCATACTCTCTTGCATATATATAAGATCAATCTTAGCACTTAAAGTAGATTAATTTAAAGATCTGCACATACCTTTTCTGTTTAGAGTTCTATCTTGCTTTAATAACAAAATAACAGCGTTGAGTTTAGCAAGTTCAATGAAAATTGCATCATTCGAAAGAGCATAAAAAGTTGAACAAAACGTACTAATTTCCTTGAGGCGTACTCATAAGTCTTCAGCAAAAATTTTTAAAATCGACTTTCCAGCAGAAGCAGCAAGGATCTTTATTTTTCTCTCTGTATGAAATATTTTTTTCTTCTCTATTTATCATTTGTCCTTGACAGGTTGACACATGTATCAGCTTGTACAAATATTATATGTCTAGTGTATAGTGAAAGAAAAAGAACCTTGCCATACTGCTCATGATGATGATGATGATATCTTACTTTAACTCAGAAACAGTCACTAATTTAAAAAACCTTTTTTAATAAACATAAGACACATATACAGAATCATATTTGATTATTAGTTTGAGAGAAATATTTATTTGAACACTGAAATATTTAAAGTCTTATTTATTGCTCAAAAATATTCATGGAGTATCTAGTTATTTTACTTTCTTCATTGATTCAAACAAATCATTTGTTTTGTTGTTACTTCTATTGAAGTAGATAATCGATAAACATCATGTTCGAAATGTTCAAGATCAATACTTTTTTCCTTTTCTTTTCTCAGTCATCAATGTCAACGTTCTAAGAGAGATACTATCGAAAGGAGCACGTGTATTATTCAATGCAAATGTTTATACATACTATGATCGAAAGCATTGCTTGCGCAGGCGCTATAGCGAAAACATCTCGTTTGGTGGTTTAAAAAGCGCCCATTATTTTTACAATAATATTTTAGTAGTATGTTTTTGATTCAGTTTATGAACAAACATAGTGATTTTCTCGAATACCATATAGTTTTCAAAAGGTTTATATGTGATATCAGTGTATCTCGATATATAAATTTAGTGATCTAATATCATATGTATATATATAAGCTGATGACTGAAAGAAGACAACAAGAAGTTGCCTTAGTTAATTAATAACGTTGCTGTATTGAACTGCACTAATCTTCACTTTTATTAAAGAGTAGAATTCATCTGATGCACAAATATCCAAAGTGACATGGTTTTATTTTATGAATGAAATTCGACAAATTGTTCGCTTTTATTTATAAATTGTTTTGAGCAAATCTCCCGCTTTCTCATGACATGTTTTCGAAATTATTCCATTGTTTTTATGAATTTCAATTGATCTATATTGAAGACGATCGTACAATTATCCATCGCGTCGTAGCTAACTGCTGTATTGTATTCTTTTCATTTCTTTTCACGCACATACAGGTGCACATATCCAAACCATCCTTAATGTCACAAAATTAAAACAGCTAGACACCTCGCGTCAACTTTTTTCGATGAATATGGTTTTAAAAAACTCATTTGGGATTAAAACAGATCAAGACAATTTCATTGGTAATATGTTTCCAAAAAAATAATTGTTTCAACGCAGCATAAAGTAAAATACTTTCATTTGGTTTCACTTTCTTAATAGTCGCACAAGGATTAATCAACATAGCAATGTTCAGCAGGTAATACTGCTTTAGGAGACAAGAAAATTTAACTGAAACCGAATAAAAAGAAAATCGTCAAGCCAGTGCAACACAAAACATAACAATGACATGTAATGATTTTTCAATCTTAGTCTTATGACGATTTATTTTCACGAAAATGAACTAGCTGTGATTTTTCTGATCGACAATTCAGTTGAACACCATGTCGACTTGTTTTGATCGGATCTAGAACTATTGACAGTTTAGGAAAATCATCGTATGCACTATAAGTCGAACTATGAACATAAAACAATAGCAGCATTGGAAAGGAGAACACCGATTCGTTTTGATCAAGACTATCCATCTCTGTATCGGTATGTGTGCTTGTCGAGTGATAAACATATTCTATTTCGATCAGGTCTCTGATCGAACATCAACACTGATAATTGAGAGAAGAAAAGGAAAAATATTGATCTTGAACATTTCGAACATGATGTTTATCTATTATCTATTTCAATAGAAGTAACAACAAAACAAATGGTTTTTTTGAATCAACGAAGAAAGTAAAATAACTAGATACCCCATGAATATTTTTGAACAATAAATAAGACTTCAAATATTTCAGTTTTCGAATAAATATTTCTCTCAAACTAATAATCAAATATGATTCCGTATAAGTTTCTTATTTTTATTCAAAAACGTTCTTTAACTTAGTGACTGTTTCCGAGTTAAACTAAGATATCATCATCATCATCATCATCATGAGCAGTATGACAAGATTCTTTTTCTTTCACTGTATGCTAGACATATAATATATGTACAAGCTGATACATTCGTATACATGCAACGAAAAACAATGAAAACGAAATAACGCAAAAAAAACAGGTATTCAGAAAGAAAGAGAGAGATAAAGAAACAAAATAATCCTTTCTTCTTAACTTTTTATACCTTTTCGAATAATATAATTCTATTGAGTCGATACGAGATCAAAAATTTCGATCGTTTGGTGTGATTTAATAAAAATGATTATAATTTATCAGACCTTATAGTGTTGTCATCATGCTTCTTGGACAATGAAGTTATGTCCTTAGTATCCCGATCATCATATACATCATTTTGATGACTAGTTTTTATCGATGCAGAAAAATAATCTGCTTTACTCTAAATATTGGTTCTAAAACCATCACTTAATTTGATATTTTTGTTTCAAATTATCATACAAAAACCTGATATAGCAAAATTCAGTGCATAATCGATTTTTATCTAAATCATGTATTGGAAATACACCTCCGGCATCTAAACATTGTGCTAGATAAGAAAATGAAATGATTCACTATGAAAAAATGATAATTTTTCAAATAATTCGCCACCATCATCGAAATAAGATTCAATATAATCAACTACTGTATTGATAAATAATCATATGTTTTCATGAACCATGCATTCACTTTTTATTTTGTCGATTGCTATTCATCGTTTTATTATTAAACGTATACAATTGGTATAATACTTGTCGAATAACTTTTGACGTAGTTTGATGATTAGATTGAAGATAATAAAATGAAGATTAGCTATTTTGTGGTATATGAAAGTAGTACTTGCATTTCAGCGTTTTGAATATCAATGTGGATATTTTTTTTCTGGAAAAGAATATCAAAGTCTTCTATCGTTGTATTTCACTTAGACTAAATTATATAAACTTCAAGTGCATTGTTTGCTGCATAAAAAGAGAGTTCATGTAAAAGACAACCTATTGTAACTGATCTTCGTAGTGTTGAAATAAATTTCATTAATTTAATGGTTGTGATATGCTATTTTTGACAGAGAATAAAACAATCCTAATTCACAACTAAAAATATATATATAATCATAAAAAATGAAAAATAGTTTAGAAGAAAAAATTTTATAATAATAATAACAACAATGGCAAAAACATTAACGATTGTAACGTTTTTGCTTTAATAAGATGTTTCCGATGATTATTGCAGATGCTATCCAGCTTTATATTTTTAACACAAATCATTACTGGAAAGGAATCGATCAGAATACTTTTATCATCACATTAGACATCCAAATATATATAGATATGAATCATTGAGCATCATGGGATTAAAAAACCCAGCTAGAATGTTCTTTTATATAACCATAAGATTTTACACTGGAGACATCTTTTCCATGTTGTGTTTTTATCACTTTGTCTAGTTTAGTGTCAGCATGAACAAACCTGTTAGCAAGAACAATAATATTGAACGAGTTTCTGTTAACGTCGCTAACAATGTATATGCAATCTACACTCTCTCAAAGATAAAATAGTTTTCTTTTTCACCTGTTTCTTTTTCTTTTCTTTTTCTATTTTTATACATAAATTTGTGTATGTTTGCATACAAACATTATATTTTATTTACGTATTATTTTGTTTTATTGTGTATTTATTTAAAAATAACGTATTATACTGATGTTTAGAGAACAAAAGTAACAATGAAAAGAAAAGAAAAATATCCTATTTAACGTTTTTCAGTTTTAGAATGTACACTGTAAAGTATAGAAAATAGAAAACGAATTCCTATGGACTTTTCTAGAATTTCGCATCGAATTTATTTATTGAAGCGTTTTTGAAACGTTAGTAAATGAATTTCCATTTCGTAACTTCTTTTTTTGAATTTATTTAATTTTACGTTCAAACCATATAATGCCCAAAAAAATAGCTACAATACGATGAGGAAAAAAACAGTTTGAAAACTACTAGCAATAGAACTACTAAATAAGTTAATTTTAACAAAAATCAAGAAAAAACTGCGCAACAATGAAAAATATTAACTAACGAGTATTTTGAGAAATTCTATCTTATATACTATTATACGTAGAAAATGTATTTTCTTAATGCATAATTGCTCAACTTATGTTCATTTAAAAATCGTGAAGCTGTCAATAACAGGGAAAACCTATATTTCTTAAATGAAAAACCATTCAGCACCTCTAACATTGCTCGAACCTTTGCTCTATATTTTATATTAAATATATCATAATATGATCCAAACATTTGATCAATTTTATACAACTTGAATCAAATGTTTGAACGATATCTCCATCAAATAGATCAGAACGAATATTGCTCTCACGAATCAGCTGTTTATCCGAAAAAAAGCATAAATGTCTATGTGATATTGAGATCATGCCAGCTGTTTGGAAAGAATTATTCAAACTTTGCAATAGTTCAATGAGTTATTAGTCGATCAAAAAAAAACAATTTCTAGGACTTATTCAGTTGATCATTGATAAAGCTGAAAATAATTCGGCAACGTCTTTGATTGGTTGCATCTCTTGAACAAGTCGTTGATAATGTACAAATTCAATATCCGTTTTAACTTCAACTTGACTATAATCATAATTTGTTATATGAATTAAAACATGAATCGAATTCACTTGTTGACATAATTACATCGAAGATTCTTCTGATTGTTCCTGTTCATCAACTAAATATTCCTAAAAAGACAAAAAATCAGAAAATATAAAATAAAAGTCTGAGTCTTATCGGACGAGACACCAAGTCCACATTTACAAATTTTGGTTTTTGTCCTGACATTTTATGACTATATAAATGTCGTTGTTTTTGCCAATACTTCAGATAAATAGCTGAATACTTTTCGATCACGAGAGAATTCTTGTTCTAACACTGATGTTAAAAAACTCTAAATGAGAGAAAAATAAAATAAAGATGAAAAAAGTATTCAATCTCCAATCGAACATACCATATCTTCACCAAATATTTTACCAAGTGTTGGATATTTACTTGTGACGCTAACTATCATTCGATTAAATTCCAATACTGTTCAATAAAAAGAAACACCATAAGTTTTAACTACATCATCACGAATCTTTTTAACTCGTTGTTGTTTCTTTCGACATCGGGCTTCAAATTCGGCTAGTGATGAATCTTCAGCAACATTTTCAAAAGCTTTATCAAACCTCATAGTCACATAATGTAATGGAAATCTTTTTTGATTGAAATGATGTTGAACTTATTAAAGAATTATTCGGTGATTGATGGATCATTTGATCAAGTGATGCACCAGTAGTTTGAGAACAATTTGTAGTCGAGAAAGATTGATCAAACGATAGATTTGATGTATTTGAATTTGATAGAGACAATATCAGCTGGTGTCGCAGATCAACATTGTCGTGTTCATTATCAATATTTGAAACTTTTAAAAAATGATAAATTATTGGAATGATCAGAGTAACATGGATACATAAGTATACCAAATTGTTTTTCACTTAATGTCACAATCGTATTAAAATGAAAACATAGGGCATAAGCAGTTAGTTGGATAAATGAATATAAACACTTATTATTTGAACGAACACTTTCTTCCGATTTCTCAAGTTTTTTTTCGAATGTTGTCGTAAGACTAATGGTTATTTTTTTTTTGATAATATTATCATGTGTACTAACTGATGTTAGTTCTTCCATAGATGATGAACCCAAATTTAACAACAATAAACCATCAATTTCTTCTTCTGAAAAAGATAAAGAAGACTCAATTATTAGAAAAGAACTGATTCGTCAATACCTTTAAATTCGTTTACATATGTATCAAATCCATTCCCGATCAGTCACGTAAAAATATCTTCATTAATCCAATCGATCGGTTATGTATCCATGATAGAATAGAAAAAAAATGAGAAAAATACTTTTAGTTTTTCTAAGCTCTTCAATGAACAAATCAATACGTCAGGTTTGTTAAGATGTATAATATATATATATATATCATCATAAAGCCATATAAAATGCTTATTCAGCAAGTGCTAAACGATAAGGTAAACGAATGAAACATGAATAATTTAAACGATAACAACCTTTTGCTTTATGTGTTAACAACTCACTCTTACCTAATATCATATAAACATATGATGGACTAACTTCACAACTCAACAGATTTTGTTTAAATGCTACCGTATCATAACAATCAACAACAAATTTCAATTCTTTTTCAATATTATTAATGTATTTAATTTCTACAAATAATGATATTTTGTCTCTACCTAATCAATAGAAAACAAACAAAAAAAAATCCCCAATCATGTATTTGACATTGTCTATTATCACCCAGTTAACACATTCTATAAATTTGCCATAATTGAATAGATAATCATCAAGTAGTGCATTTTGTGTTAGTTTTTAAAACTTGTTGTTCATTGTATATGAGATTTACTACTAATATCATTAGTTTTAAACATATTTTCGCTTATTAATTCCATCAACGTTTTTAAAACAAATTGCACATTGTTGTCCACGATTAAGACGTTCACAAAAAAATTTAAAGTATAAATTGAACAAATAAATTATAAATAGATAGAATGTTCATAATCCTAAAAAATATGAACAAACAAATATTGCTGATGCACGAATGGCTGTTTTATCATCTTTTTCCTATACCAAAATTGCTAATCTCATAGAATTATAAAAACATGATAATATGATGACGAAGAGGACGGCAAAATAAAAGATCGATGCACGGAATACAATCACACGATATATATCGATTGATACAAAAGTAGAAATATTCAAGATAGAATGAAACAGATCAATAAATAGCTAGTGGATAAAAAAATCATTGATCTTCTAACAAAATTTCATTTGAACTTCATGACTTGACAAATGTTTTAAGGCATTTTATCTCTGTTATAATAAGGAAAACTTTCATAATATGCGAGCCATCTCTTTAGAGGATGAATTTTATACAGATTTTGGCAAACGGCAAATGTAATGCAGCGACTAACATCGCAACAAGAGTGATTCTTTCTATGCTAAACATTTAGGTTGAAATGCGTCAAGTCATTCTTTTATTGATATCAAAAAGAGTGTATCAACAGACATGCATAATGAAGTCATGGTTGCTTAGACAGAGCAGTTATACTAATGAAGTCTTGCACACTCTTGTTTATCTATAGCATTTTTAATGTTTTCATATTGATAGTATATGAAAACTAAATTATTATTCATGCTCGAATCTACTCTGTGATTGATTCCATTTAAATGATACAATAAAACATATGCAAGTCATTAAATTTAGAAATTAAAGAACGTTGCATTTGATCAGAATATCAATTTAGTTCATGGCAAATCTAGCCATTACCTGTCTAATGTCGTGATCAATAAAATGAATTCAATTTCTAAAATAATTATAAGAAACATATTTTTCAGAAAAAGAATTTTTTCGAAAATTAAATTTAAAAATAATTATCAATGTAGGTATGCCTAAACGCATTTTTTTAAGACCGATTGTTTTTGTAGCTGATAAGGTTCACTAATATAGTCACCCACTTTATTACACATAATCGATGATGATGTAGCTATGAATCGAGGTAACAATCTCACTAAAAGTTCTTGCTCAATCGTCCAACCTATTCATATATATATAATATCAGACACATATTCATTGCACGCGGCATTGTTTTATATCATAACTACGGAACTGGTTCTTTGCGCATGCAGAGTTCGAACAGTCGGATGAGAATAAGCTTGAGCGAGATTGACGCCTCAGTTTAGAGCTACACCATCGTCGATCGATGATAATAGAGTAGGTGACCATTTGTGATGTTTATTGACTACAGAAAACAATCGGCGTTCAAAAAAAGATGCGCTTAGACGTACCTACACTCTAAAACAGAAAATGGTTCAAGAGGATATTTTTCTTCTTAGCATGGTTGTTTATATTCTCTCGATATTTCTAAAATGAATCATTTTGAAATATATATAGAATCAGACAAAATAACACTTAAATAAAATATAATATGTTTATGCAAATACAGGCATTGAGAATTTTAGAAATTATAATGAAAGTACTGTCGCTCATGTTTCCCTTTCTGACGTTTGTTACACATTAAAGTGCCGTACTTTGAAAATCTTGATTTTTCAGTCTCGAAAGGCACTTCTTCAAAAGGAAACATATCTGAACTTTATCTGTTCTCACAGACTATTTCATAGCGGTTCTTTTCATAAAAGCAATAGGAATGGTGTTCAAAATAAATCAAGTGAAAGCTGAAATTAATTAGAAATCGCTCAATATCCTTTTGTGATTAGATATCATCAATACTCCATGCGCATAAAAAAGGCCTTGTTGCATTATCATATAATTTTTTTCTTTCTCATTTCTTATCTCACAAGGTATTACCATTGTAATTTTGATTGACACGATTTGCTTTTTTCCTGACAGTTCGAATGATCATTTATCTTATTTCCTTCATATTTTAAATTGTAATCAACGATGCAAAAAAATACTATACTCTGCAAGAACAAACTATCTATTGATAAAAATAAGACACTTGCTTAACATAAGAAATTGTCAGGTGAAGGCCTACCGAAATCTGGTCTATTTGAATTTACTAAATTTTCTTCCATATGATGTGCTCTAAACGTATTATATTTCGGATTAGATTAACTGAAAGAATTAGAGCTTAATTATCCTTTGAAAAATGTCTGTTAAAAATATTCTCGACTTGTTGTCCTTATAAATAAATGTCCTTGAGTAATAATCGCTCGAATGAAAATGTTCACCACTGTCAGCTGCTGTTTTTTAAATATATTCGGAGTGAAATATGGAGTGAGGATGTCAGTCATCTATTAACCGCCATCCACCTTCAAACTCATAACTAAAAAGTTGAATGATCGTTTCACCAGTAACTAAACTACGGCTTAAAAATTACTTTAGGAATATTAGCTATTTGTTACGAATGGAAAATAAAGCTGTTAGCGCAATCCCTTGCGGGATTAAAAATGTGAAACACGATGGCTCTATTATTACTAATTAAATGGAAATCCTTTTCTTCCATTACGTTGCGATACATTTGTAGCTAACCGTTA